>JAKSZP010013487.1:0-95967 GCA_022478985.1 Massospora cicadina
CCCCCAGAAATTTGCTGTCCATTTTTCAAACGATGGTTAAAGAGGGCTTTGAGCTCCAGCGCAATGAGGTCGCAGAATGCACTGTATATTTCTTCACATATATTTTCAGGGCCTGGTGCTTTCATCCTTGGCAACTCCTTTAGTGCCCACTTAACTTCATTGATAGAAATTTTGGTGGATAATTTGGTGACATCTTCTGGCGTACAGCCCCCAGTGCTGGCTTGGCCAGGTCAATTAGGGCATTTGTCACCGATTTGCTCATTTCTTGTTATCAGAAAAGTTCGCTGTAGAATTTTTTGATCTCACGCTTGATCATTTCTGGGTGTAAGTCTCAGGGAACGTCCCCTGGCTGTTGATCAGGCCATCTTGCCTTTCCCAAGTAAAAAGACACCGAAGAGGATGGCGGTACCTCTTGTTACTCAGAGAGATCTCGCTCATGTAGTAGACAAGCGATTGGTAACAGCTCTTCCACTTTGGATCCCACCCCCAGTACCCACACTCACCTTGGCAGAACTGTTATGAGGAATTAGCGAAATCTGTGCTAAGATTGTTGAACTGAAATTGGTCAAATTTAATTCAAGTGGCAATTTGGCTGATGCCCAAATCTCAAATGGCCAGAAAGGCATGAAGACTGAGGTATTGGCTAGAATGCCCGATGGTTCCAATTTGATGAATATGCTGATCAAACAAAACACCTTCCTACCAAAGTCATCAGGGATCATCCTTCATAATCAGGCTATAGCATCAGGCGCCATCAATGAGAGTTTGAAGCCCCAGTTGGCAATTCGGGTGTTGTGGCTGATGTGAAGCCACTGACCAAATGAACGGTCCAGCGACTGAGCATGGGCGGGTTGGGCGGCTTGAACCAGTTCCCAACCAAATGGACCTGCCCCTATGTGGGGTGGCCTTGGGGGATTCCCTTTGCTCATCAGGCCAAACACTGTCATGCCAACCATCAGAAATGTAACTGACCAGCAGTTTGGACATTTGAGGTTGAGCTGACAGCAACTCAGCCCGCCACCAAATTTTGCAATGTCAGTTCCCAAGGAACAGACCTGCCCATTCCCAAAGAATTCGCCGGTTAGGTTGAAATTGAGGGTCCTGATCCCAGCTTGCCACTACCCCAATTGACCACTATTTGTTCAGTTGCATAGCACTGAGAAAATTGTTGGTCAATTTTCTTCCTTTTCCTTAAATAAAATTTTTCCAAAAAACCTAACAATTTTTTATTATCTTTTCTGACCGCATCCCTGATAGCATTTCCCTGGTGGCCCATCAGTCCATATACCGGATAGGCTCTACCAGTACTCTTGGACACTATGGCCCCCTCCATCATTGATTGGGTTCAGCGAGTTCGATATTTTTGGCTTTATAAACCTATTATCACTAACTTCTGGCAGCAATACACGGGGATCTTGTGGCTGTATGTCCCCCAATTGTAAGAGAGAATCTGTCTCCTTGCCACCCCGGTTGAAATAACCCCATGTGCTGAGGACCTCATTGAAACTACCTTAGTAATCCCACCCCCTACAGCAAGACCCCCTGGGTCAGGAGTGGGTTCAGTGTGGTTCGTCATTGGGATCATACTCACTATCATGCTACACCAACAGTTTGTCATTTCCCATTGCCTAGCTCCATATCAAGTCGTTCAGTCAGTAATGCCTCTAGAATTCTGGCTTGCTTTTTGGGTGCTTACACATCCTGACTAGCAGGCCGGTCTAAACTTCTTCTGCTGTTTCCATGACACTGGGTCTGTTGCTACTTCCCCTTCCACTGTCTCTGTTATAAAATTGGCGGACTTTCCTAGATATGCCAACAGAGTTTGCACAGGGTGTGACCCACTGAGCAATCAGGGCCAATGATATGATGATTGTTGCCCTCAAAACAACAGAATAAACTTCAATTAAATATGGAGCACTCACTCCCACAACTACTTTATTTAATATAATTAATCCCGCGGATTCTTCCTATTCTGCTGGTTCTTAACTTACTTAACAACAACCCTCCTATTGATCGCCCATCTCGCTTATATTACATCAGCTTAGATGATACCACTATCATAGCTTGGACTATTCGGTTCCACCAATTCTCTTTGCTTTGGCCAGTTGCTCTCAAATTTGCTATCGACTTAATTGTAGGCGATTTAAAGTGTAATCGCTGAATGTTAACATCGCCTTATTTAGAGGCGAACCAATAATAAAATTGTTATATTCAATAAAACCTGTTAATCCCAATATCGCCTCATTTCGAAGTGCTTGAATTACCATTACCAGTTCAATTCCAGCAGATTCCATACATTTCGCCATGATGACCTCAGGCTTTATCATCCAGTCATATCAGAATCGCGACAGTCTCCACTTCCCATATCCTAGCCTTAGTTTTGATTTCCTTGAGGCGCGCCAGGCCCTCTTTGGTCATCATCCCCACTAGGCTCTGATATTGGTATATCACATTGGTCTATTGCTCCAAGTCTTGCTTCATCATAAGGGCCTGATACTTTTTGTGCATTGTACTTTATTTGCTTTACCAATCTTTGCTGTACTTCCGAGTGAGTTTTAGCATCTCTAGTTTAGACTTCAGCTGTTTCACGGTGGCAGTTTGCTTGTAGGTGGTCACTTTTTCAAAATTCATGCTATCATGCTTCATCTTCACTTTTATATGAGTCCATCATTGCAGAGGGTCTATCTCTGGGTGGCTATTCAGCTATGCGACCAGTCAATCCAGTCCAGCGTTGATCTTACAGCGCCATTCCCCATCCCTCAATGTGGTTGGTGCCAACTGCCATTCAAAATTCCTTGGGTTTGTCAAGATCGATATCCACATGGATGACCATGTGGTCACTTTTGGCATCTATATTGACTTCGCTGTTGGATGTCAGCAGCTTGAGATCTGATGACACTAGGATGTAATCTAGGTGTGAGCCAGACTGTGGGGATCTGGAAGAGTCATATGACCATCAAGTTAAGTTGGCCATGTTGTCATCCTCTTCATCAATCATTAGGAACATCCCCAATTTGATTAGGTATTCCAGCATCTCATCAGCCTTTCTGTTAGGATGTTCTCTAGTCAGAAACTTATCCCAGCTCACATTCGTCCAACAATTCAGGTCTCCTGCTATTACTGTCATTTCTTTAAATGGCACTTCCACTAAGAATTCCTAAAAAGTATGGTTTTTGTGGAGCTTCAGCAGAGCATAGACTGCCACTGCTTGAATGCTCTTTCCAGTTTCCCTGTTTGTAGCAGTCACTATCAAGATCCTTCCATCATGAGTTTCCTCCATGAATTTCAGGTCTATTCTATTGTCCATTGAGATGATCGCCACATGATCCATCCAGAGAGCTTGGTAGCCTATTTGGCAGGACCACAGGTGGTTCTTCACATCACAGTTTGAGCTTGGCACCATTTTCTTTTGGTTGTCAGCTTGTACTTGTAATATAAAAATCAAGTTGATATTATCATCAGTTTTTCAAATGGTGCATCTTACTCCTCCTCATTTGTATGCTCACCATCCCCCGAGCAATTGTGGTCTCAATCCTCATTTCTGGCTGCCCAACCCATGGGTATGAGGATTAGCATTTTCTGGGTTATGTATCGAGTTGTGTAATGAGGTTTGTTTGTTGGCAGACAATGTCACTGAGGGTGGGTGAGGGTTATTGCCCAGCTTTCAGGGCCAGTTGGATGGAACTGGGATTATATTACCGGGCATTCTGTGCACCAAAAAATTTGGTCACCATCCCTGTCTCCATATTGATGGATAATGTGGGATGGTTTTATAATCAGCTCCAGGTGCTCCATGTTCCCTAATGGCAGAGTGGTGTATTCCCCCTCAACTTGTTGATCAGATCCTCAACCCTTTGTTCAATTTATTAGCTGCTCTCAATTTTTTAGTCAGTGTCCATCCAGCCAATTTTGCCAATTTCATTTCTTCAACTGATTTTATGCCAGTCTCATTGGGCTGCTTTGCCAACAATTTTTGAGTTGATTTTGCATTTGCTTTCGACTTTTTGGGTTTTGGTTTCAATTTATCAGCACCTTGTGCCCATCCCTTCTTTGGGATTTCTTCAGGTTCGCCTTTTGCCATCGTTCCTCCTCACAGATTGTCCATTCTGCTTAGGATAGGCGTGTCTCCATTGGTTTGAGACCCATTCCTTCGTCTATTATGTACATTTAGGGTTTGGATTCATGAATGGCTCATTGTCTGCCTCAGGTCTCTTGGCCGCTTCTCGCTCCCATGCTTCCCTATGGGCCAAGTCCAACTCTTGTTGTTGGAATTTCATGTTCGCAACCTCAATTAGGTTATGTGAGATCCATTCCCTAGCTTTCAGTTAAAGGAAAGTCTTGGTTCCTACCTTGGTGACCCCACCAACAGGGTCATATTTGTACTCCAAAGTGGTTTTTCCTTTGCAATGATGGAATTGAGCCATTGTGTGGCCGGTCTGGTAGCAGAACCAGCACCTATTGCTTGGCATCTTCTTGCTCGATGTACACTACCCTGTTTAGGCTGAGCAGGCAGATGAATTGGGGCAAGGCTATTTTGTTCACCTTAACCAAGGTGCTGGTTCATAGAGCACTTCTACCATCTGGGGGCGGAGGCAAGTTGTGATATAATCGCCGCCAGTTTGCTGAAATTCTCATACTTCCCCATAGTATGACAATCTGGTCCAGATCGCTTTGTGCACCCACTCCCTTTATCAATTGGTTGGGAGGTTTTGGAATGTCACCCACCTTGCTGTTTGGTTGGCGTTTCTGGTCGGCTCCATTTGTAGATAAGTTCCCTTATATTTAATCCCAATCTCGAGGAATTTTTGCAGTCCAATTTTCCTGGGATTGCTATATTAATATACCCTCATTTGGGTACCCAGTGATGGTCAAAGTTCCCTCCTGCTAGGACTTTATCAAGCTCCTGATAAATTGACATTATCAGGTCGGACCACTCCTACTCCTCCACTAGCTGCAGGTGGATTCATATAGCGTCCTTTAGGTTGAATTTTGGTGCTTGGCGGTCCATAAAGCCCCCGCTGATTATTTAGCAGATTTAATCGATATGGCTTCCCACCCCATTCCATGTGTTGTCATTGGTATGTGCTGCTGCTGCGCTGTACAACTTGGTTTTCACGCTAGGTTTGGGAACTTCAGTGGGGGTCTTCCCCTAAAATATACAGCTTACCAATTCATTGAGGCTAAATCCCCAATTGAGGAACTCTTCAATTTGGTGAATGCTGATACCTCAGTAATTGATGCTCCATGCCATTTGTGCTCCAAATTTGAATTCTGCCACTTAAGGGCATACATCAGCAAAAACCCCAGTCAGTACCACTTGAGGGCAGATTCCGGGCTGCACGTTGGGTGTAAGTATTTCTGGAGGACTTCCAGCATAAATGAACCACGCTGGCACCAGTCCCTTACCGTGACACTTTTCCAACCCCCATCTGTAAAAATCCATTCCATGGCAGCTGGAACTCCCGCCTCGCTCCATTGGAAAGCTTTGGATGGGGTGAAACCTTTGGCGGATTATGGGGCAGCTAATATCGGTTCAATGAAGGATTGTTTCCAATCCTGGATGGTTTTTGATGCAAGTCCCCACTTTGAGCCACTCTCAGCCCAGGTCCGGGGTTGTGACCCCTTTCATCGCCGTTGCCACCTGTGGTGAAATCTCCTGCTCCATCCATGGTTGGGCTGACACTGGGGTGAACCCTGTTGCATCCCAGTCAGCAGCTTCAGTGATTGTTTCGATGTCATGCCAGATTTTTCACTTTTTTATAGGGAAATGTCAGCCTTGAAGGGTTTTGGGATTTGGTTTTGAAACTCCCAGATCCGCCCATTCACGTAATAGGTCAATACTGGCTCCACATGGAACCAGTATTTCATTTCCATTGGGGTGAATCCATTGGCATACTTGTTAAGGGCCTCTTCCGGCGACTAATCCTGGAAGGGTCCACACTCCACCACCTTTTCCTTCATCCAGCCCACCTTCATCAGGTCTGATGCTGTGGCTGGCGGGATTCTGGTGTATGATCAGTGTAGGGCCTCTGTAGCCTTAAACCTTGCTGTAATCCACGGCAGCGCCTTCTCTGGGGAGAATGTGGTATTATACCATTCCAGCGCAGTGTCTACTGGAATGGTGTGTTGGGCCCATTCGAGGGAGGCCAAAACATTTGGGAATATTTTGTATACTCAGCTAATTACATTGGGCTGAGGCCTGAGCTCCCAATGGCTTGAGCATATCAAGCTGATATACGGCTTTATTTTTATTTCATCAAACTTAGAATGTCAATGCCAGCATCCATCCAAGCCTTTGCATCTGCTGGTTTCAAGTCTTCTCAAATTGCGGCTTCAATCAACTTATTCTCCATGGGGATTATCATCCATTCAAGGGTGTCTTTAGTATGAATCCATGATGCCTTGAAGAGCACTGCCATGTTGAGCGAGATTTTGGTGTCTAGCCAGAGTTTGGCTACCCTGGAGGAAAATTTGTGGTCCTGCCGAATAGCTGCAATGGCTGGTTTAATGTTTTTGGAGACCTATTGTGTCACCTTTGAATATGGGAACTGAAGGGCCTCCCATTGCTTGATTTTGCGAGCAGATATGCTACGGTGTTCTAGAATGTCCATCTGAATGAAGGGTGTATTTCACCAGAGCCCTGGTCGCTGACTTGACCGCTGTCAGGGTTTTGGACCCTTCCAGTAGCACTTTTAGTTTTTTAGCTGAACTTTCCCAGGTGTCCGAACATCCGGATTTGCTCCCCAATATTACTTTGTCTCCTTTGGGGGTTGGTCCCTGATTATTTGTATTGCTTCAGTGATTGATTCTAAGCTATTCTAGCCCCCCTCCATTGACTTGAAATTGTCAGAGATTGTCCCTGATGGCCCATTCAGATTTGGCAATCAATTCTGGGCTGATTTGGCCCCCAATGTTGACTTGAATTTGTCAGGGATTGCGCCTGATGGTTCATCAGGGATCATGCCCAACGAGTTGCGCAGTTTGTAGGATTGATTTTAGTTAGGGACCATTCTCCCCCCAACTGTTCTTTGTCAGGACTGGTTCCTGACTTATCCTTCCAGAAATTATTTTTAGTGTCATTAGTAGGTTTCTCCGTATTGTCAGAAATTTTTTTGTCATTTCCCTGTTAGTTTGGGCAGCTGTTTTCGTTGGTCAAATCTGAGTCAGTTTCAGATCCAACTAATACTTCATCCAGATTTTTTGTTTACCCAAAAAAATTGTTTTACCCTGAGAGGCCCCAATCCCCTCTACTGATTGAGGTTTGGTGGGGAATATGTCAGACACCACTGTTCATGGCATCTCTCCTTGCTCCCTGAAGGTTGCTCCTATTGGCTGATTTCCAGTAGACACTGATCCTGGGGATTTGGTTCCGTTGTCTGCGCTTATCACAGGGGTTTTTTGTGGCTATTAGTCGATTTCAGGAATTTCCTCATTGTTTGTTCTTCAAATTTGTTATTCAGCGTGCATTCATTATTCAGGCCTTCTCCATTATCAATCATACAGGGGCATTGGTTGGCGGGAATTTGTGCTGCAGATTTGTTATCTGGCGTGCACTCATTATTTGGGTCTTCTCCATTATTAATCATATGGGGGCCTTGGTCATCTGGAAGTCATCCAGATGGCTCGTCCATCTTGACATACTTCCAATAAATAGTAATTGGTGTAGGCAAGCCATCCGTTTATATTTGCTTTTCACAGAAGGGCGGAGAGACTTACTTACGCTAGGTGGTCTTGGCCGTGGTGTACTGCTCTATAGGTGCAGTACTCACTGTCAGGCGGATATTCTCTCTAAATTTGGTCTAGTCACTTTTGAATTGAAAGTGATGTTTGCGAGAGAAAAAAGTGCTCAGGGTAAACACCCTTCTGAATTTATGAATATTCAGTTCAAGAAGTGTGAATCCGTTGCAAAAACTTCTGACCAATTTTACCATGAAGCTTAGGTGTCTCTGGGCGCCAAGGCCATGGTGGACTTTGATGTTTAAAATGAACTTCAAAATGCCACCAAGATCCCCAGAAGTACACCACTCTCTGCTTATAAAACTCGTGAAAGAATTAGATATCTTTCTCTTATTTGATATTGAAATGATGTGAAGTTATGTTTGGACCACCCAATGTCAAAGCACTAATAAGTTAACCTCCTTGAGTGAATTAAGGTAGAGAGACCTTGAGGAGCTTCCCTCCTAGCTGAGCCAATTTTGGAAACCTTTACAATCTATTTAGGATATATTGTTGAATCTGCAAATCTAAAGGACACTACGCTGCTACCTGTCCTAAACGTCACCCTGTAATATGCCTTGTGACATCTCAATAGGATGACAGCCAGGAAAAAGACCTCATCAATAGAAGGGGATAATATACTGATGGTTTTTTTTTAGTACTAATGGTCCCAACCCAAGATACTGATGGTTATCCTCAAGTTTTGTACCAAATTTTAAAAGTATGAATTATCTTACCACTGAAGAATCTGATCAAAGAATCCCTATGGTGTCAGCCAATACCAGAAATCAATGAACGGCTATGGAATAGGAAGGACACGAAGTTGTCTATAAAAAGTGCACTACTCAAATTGTCAAGCATATTAAACTTTGAGAAAATGAAGAGTCTCAATTTTCTCTTACAAGAAGTCAAAGTTGAACTACCAATTGATTCCTTGAACACTCACTTCCTTCATGTATGAGACCAAACTAAGATCACAATTAACCAAAACAATACTTCTTCCATTTTTAAAATAAACAGGGAGTCATTTTACCTTTCAGATTACTTATATTGATATATGTGTAAACAAAGCTCATATGCGTGTCATTACAACAATGGCGCTCCTAATTTATGTTATATCCAGTCAGTTTACAAAACGGTTAAGACTAACTCCTGATGTAGCTCATCATAAACGATATGGAACTGCTAGCCATGAGGGTACCACCAGCAAAGGTGCATATAGTGTGCTACTGGTGAGATTGGGCTCTTCATAGGTTAGTGCACCTACTATTGTGCTTCCCAATGAAAACTACAAATTTCATGTTAGTACTAGCTTACTTATATTTTATGGCGTTAATATAAGGAATGACAATAACTTTTAGGATTTTGAGTCAAAAATACACTTCCACTATTTAAGGGGTAATCAGACTCCTTTTGCTTCGACATCAAAATTGAAGCCAATTTGAATTTAAAAATACAAAAAATTGCTGCTTGATTGAGCCAATACTTACAAATGTCAACGCTCTCATTGCCTGCTACTCCAGCTTAGAGTGGTGGTGCGTTGCCATCTGAAGTATTTCAGCTGCCACTGCTTTGCACCCAGGCTGGCTCTGCTAGCCCCCCAGATGCTACTGGGCGTTATGTCCCCCTCAGGACTTGGCCCACCACCTCGCAAGTTCCCAGGTGGAGCTCTGGAGCCCTTTGGTGCTCCCACAGAGCAATTTGCATTTTGGCCTTAAGGTCAAATATGGAAACATCTTCCCATATGCAATCGTTGTCATCATTTAGATGGCCACAGAAGTTTTAACCCACCTGCTTCATTGATTTCCCCCCTTTAAGGGATATTTTGACTTCAGTTTCTATTTCAAGGCCGATTCAATGGCAGCATCTAAGCTGCCATTAATTTTTAATAATATTCTACTTCCTAACATTTGCACCCAGCTCCCAGATGAGGCCACTCTGGTGGTCCAATTCGTTGGGTTGCCCTCCCACCTATCCCCTGAACGCCTCTGCCCTGAGGTCTTGGAGGGTTTGGACATTTACGGTGCAGACCCCATGTTGCAATTTATGGTTACTATGATTTGGATCATTTTTCAGGGCTTCATGCCTTTGCGACGATCCACTCATTTCATAATAGCACCCACTTACATATCCCCTTCAAATGGTGATCAAATTACCCCAGATCACCCATTCTGGGCTCATGTCAAGAATGGCTGTGCCATTTGCCCCTTGTGCTTTGAGCTTTATCACTCGATGCACAAGTGCCCTATGGCTTCCGCCTCAGCCACTTCCACCACTCCTCCCTCTGGCGTCAGGTTGGCAGCCAGTTCAGCCCAATTTTTTGAATGGGGCTCAATCCTCCCACCCCCAAACTCAGCAAATTCTGGCTCCACTACCAAGGCGGCAGCCAATAATAATTAAAAAATCTAAACTTTAACTAATTTGACTAAATTATGAGATCCTGAGTCAATGGCTGAACCAGTTTTGCTAGACTGCCATGGTTGACACCATGTGGTTAATCGGCTCCTTCCACTGCCCAAAATCTGGTGGCTGTTCTAGTGCTGACTGAACCCAATCCATTTGAAGCTCTCAAATGGAATGATCAGGATGACAGCTGTACCATGTCAAACTAGGTTTTGCATTGGAGGATTTTTTTATTGATCCTCCCAATTCATGCCCCCACCGTTTTCATCCTAATAATGGGTATCTAATTTATAAAAATATAAATAAAATGGCAGTCAAAGCCGCTGCTGCTTCTGCCAGCACATACTCCACCAGCAACTCAATGGAGCAATAGAACCACTGGTTGAGAGTATTCTTATCCACATTTTCCCATGATTTTGAGAAAGATGCAAAGTATGAGAATGCGGAGCTTGCTTTTGGTGCGAGCCACACTTGCATTGACTCAGAAAAAACTTCTTTTTTTGACCCAAATCATCCTAAAACCTGCCAGTGCATCAAGTCATTCACTTGTGTGCTGCTCTCATTACTTTCGCTGAGCATCAGCTTGCTCAATACACTGAGGCAATGGACACTTCCAGCATCATCAAAGAAAATCCACAATTATACCTCCTTATGCCACATGTTTCTGATGCACCCACCCCAATTCTGTCCGCCATGGTCCACCAGCTAAAGCGGAAACCATACAAAAGTTTCTTAAAGCTTTTTCACCTTCTTATATGGCTTCCTAGGCTATTAGCTGAAGAGCCATATTAGAAATTTTTTAATTATAATAATCCATTTGTTTGGCCCATTTGCAAATAAAGATGCATGTGGTACTCCCCTTTTTGGGTCAGGTACCACTAGTGCCAAAAAAGGGGTAATTAGACTCCTTTAAATCATAAGAATACATTTATTAATATAATTTGCAATGATGATTTGGTCCCCATCTGTTATCAACAAGTAGGTCACTGAAGTCTTCCACCTCCTACCATTAATCTTAATAATAAAGGCATTCCCACCGAGCTTCCAGGAATTGTGTTATATATCTTAGAGAAAAGCGTGTTGTATTTATTATAATGAATTTAGAGTACCTGAAGTGCTGGTAGTATAAATTTATCCCTTGACAACAATCAATGTTCAAACCTTGCACAGCTCCTAGCATAATCTCGTCTGGTCATCTGGAGATTGCGTCTTAATTGACAATTTAATTGGGTATAAATTATTTTCAAGAGAGGAAAGAAAATAGCATTTGTACATCTCACACCATGGGAGGAAATTATGTAAGTATATGAGTTAGAAATTTAAAAGAGTATGGCTTACATAAGCCAGATCTGCAAATTGTATAGTCATTATACTTGAGCAACTCGATGTACTAAATGAGTGCTAGAAAGACCAAGCAATAGCCCTTATATAAAATATGGCCAAGTATTTTCATCAGATAACTATGACCTCAGATATGAAGTAGGGATCCAGCTCCACGGTGACACTAGGATGAGAAGCTTATCTGTTTGTGATTGATATGGAGAAGTAAGGCAATAAGTGGTACAAAAGGAGTTGAAGTAACTCCCACATCAAGGGATAATTAAGACTTTGCGCAGCCCATGGGTCAGTACTGTGCTCATAGTTAATAAGAAAGATGAATCTATTAAAATTGACAAAATTGCCAATGTATAAATATAATAACTAAAAAGGATTCTTATTTTTTACCTCAAATAGATGCCGCTTTATACTAATTATAATGAGCTAAATATTTTACCACTTTAGATCTCATTAGTGATACTGGAGAATAACCTGCCTCCAGAATTCCATGAAAAATATGCAATTATTATCTCTAAAGGGTTAATAACCAACTTAAATGACTCAAGGATTGTGAAACGCGCGGCCACTTTCCATGGGTGATCTACACTCTTATGGGAGATTTAAAAATGAGTTAAGTTTTTCTCTAACTTGATGACTTAAATGTGTTCTTGAAAACGTTTACCCAACACTTAGCGCACTGGGAAGTAGTGCTTTGAATGTTTGCTAAGCTTAGTTTAAGATCAAGCCCAGTAAGTGCCAGTTTTTGTCCCAAAGGGAATATATAGGACATATTATTGACACTTAAGGAATATGTCACAACCTCAGAAGCTCAAGGCAATCAATCTTATGAGAGAGCCTGAAAGTTAGAGAGATATCCAAGTTTTTCTTGGCATGGTCAGATATTACCGTTGATTCATAACCAGATTTGCACAACTTATTGAGCCCTTTCAACCATTTACTTTGAGAAGGAATCTAATTCTAATGGTCACAAGAATGCAAAAACTCTTTTAATTGACTGAGGAAAGCCTTGACTTAAGCCCTTGTTCTGAGACACCCTAACATTAAGCAGCCTTTTAAGTGCGGTCTGATAAATTCCTCACAGCTATAGGAGCGGCACTTTCCTAGATAAGTGAGGATGGCGGGGATACCCAGTAGTTTTTTGCAGTCAGAACCTGGACAATCATGAACTTAAATACACAGTATCTGAGCGAGAATGCCTAGCCATCATATACGCTTGTAAACAGTTCTGGATATAAATACATGGAGCTTTGTTTAGGATTATCACTGGACATGCTTTTTAATATTTTATGTAATCTCAAAGTATTTAAGGTCAGTTACTACAATGGGTTTGAAGTTACAGTCCTACAACTATGTGATAGTTCTTCGCTCTGGGCATGCCAATCAGAACGCCAATGAGCTTTTATGACCACCTATTACCGCTGAAATCACTACATCTTTTGATACACTATCTTAAAAGATAAAAGTTAAAATTAGCTTTTTGGACAATTACAAGTCTAATTGTATAGTAATAGTGTATTGGTTCAAAGTAAAGATGAAAATAAGGATGAAATCGGCCAAAAGACCCAAGCCAATTCTCTGTGGAACCCTTTGAATTGGGGCTAAATTTATTATTAATACTCAGAAAAAACTATGAGTTCAGGCGGTCTGATTGCCTTGAACCATTTGGCTGAATCTAGGGAGACCATTGAAGGTTCCTTCTCAGGCTACAGCTAATTTAGTATGATCTACCCACAGAGGCTGGCCCCTTTTATTAGGGTCAGAAGGGGTCCATCAAGGTAAAAATATTATCCCGCCTTCTGATTGGACCTAATTCATAAAATCTATTCCTCAAGGATTCATTTTCCCATTTGTTTCTTCCCCATATGCCCTCACATTGAAGCGAGGCGAGTCTTTCACCAATATGATAAGTTAAAATACAATATTCCATAATTTGGACTTTACAATCTGAACTTCGAGCCTCAACACCTTAAATACTAATTAAAAATTTATTAAGAGGATTATCTCTTACCCCCACGCGGCTACTAAAAAAACTATAAAAATCAACCTTCTTAGTATCTATTATTATTTTGTTATTTTCCTATACGTGGTGAAAAAAGAACCCCTAAAAAATTGTTGGATTTAAAATAACAAACACCAGCGAGCAAGTTTCACATCAAAAAAAATCCAACAAGTGGTGCTCACTATAGGAAGTCACCTGTACACCACAATCGGTTCAAAAATGGAGGCTGTTGGGGGTGGCAACCCTTCAAGAATTTCCACTGACATTAACTCTAGGTAGTAAAATATGAAACAACAGCTGGCCAATGTTTTGTCTCGCCTTAAAAGGCTTGGGAAACACTCATTTCAACGCCCTATTATAAAAAAACCCACTCTGAGACAAGAACACACCTGATGAGGGCAGTATTGTCTCCTTTCTTTGATTTTTTTGAATCTGCGATGGAAGGAGCAACTGACCAGCAATAATCCAGTACATCTGCTTGAATTGTATAGCTCAAGAAAAAATGGTGCTCACCATGGTCCATCTCACCACTTGGGTGGAGATTAAGCAAGCGTTTCTTTAAGATTTTGTTTCCAAGTAGAGTTTGCAACTGTAAAAACAGGCCTTTATGTGCCTTAGTCTGCCAGAGGGAGAATCGATCACCTCTTTTGTTAAGCACTTCAATAATAAAGCTCAACCTCTGTTGCTTTCCCAAATGCTTCCTATTGATGATGCTATTGCGGCTAATTTGCCTGGCTTGGCATCCCAGCCCTCTTTGGAGATGCATCTTTCTTCTGTAAAGCGCAACTAAAAATATATGAGACATCAAGGAGGCCTAGCTACCGGTGGCTGATATCTATGAACTTGACCCTACACAAGGATCTCTGAGGCAAGCATCTACGCTGACCAATTTAGCCTCAACAATGGCTTTTTTCCTCTGGAAATTTGCTCCTGCGGAGTTGTTATCACAAAAAGCTTCTCTTTCCCATAAAGATAGTCAAATGTTAATGGCTGTGATGGGGCAGTGCTCCCCTTCATCTTCAGTTCATAAAAACTCAGTTGGTGAAAGCAGTTTTACCTTTGCCTTTTCAATCTTATTTCTCCAGAGCAGCCTTCTCAAGTGGTTCAAAAGCCTGCTCCTAAGCCTAAACCCCTTTCTCAGGTGTCAATCGCCCCCACTAACTATGGGGTAAATGACCAGATCACAAAAACTAAACCTCCTGTTTCACAGAAGTTTACCACCACTGATTGATCTAAGGCTTGTAACTATAACATCCACCTCCACAACCCTGTCTCCCTCGACCTCTCATCTAACTAACTCTAATCTGCAACCTTTCTCCATGAGGCATCACAAACCCCCTACTTTGAAGGTCATAAGTCGAGCTGTGACAATTTCAACGCCTCACCCAAAAGTTAATAAGGTGGAGGAGCAAACCAGGACCTATTAAGACATAATGGAAGCCCTGAACATACTTCACAACCTATGGGCTCCCTAACATGCGTTGATATCCCCTCTGACGACGAATCTGAAGGGGGTGGCGAAGATGTTGGTCATTATGTTATAGGAGCCCCAAGTGAAGTGGAGGTACCTGACTAATTGAGGACCAGGAGTGGATTGTAATAAGAGACCATCAAACTTATAACCGGCAAGTGTTGAGGGGTATCAAGATTATTGAAACTTCCTAGACGCTAATCAGTCATCGCCTCACTAATCCAATCCATTCAGAGTATTCATACCATGCAGTCTATCCAGGAGAAATACTCTGAAACTGCCAAACGACTTGCCTCCACTTTTCATCTAAAGGAAGTCCTCGTTCTTCCCCCACCTTGGGTGGTACTTTAACTAAAGTGGAGGTCGTCGTTAATGGATTGTGGGTTAGGGCTATACTCGACACTGGGTCCCCTTTGAACGTTGTGTCAACCAAGCTCATTAAGAAAATTAAGCTGGCCCCAGATCTCAACTACACTCAAGAGTTTGGAACTGCGGGCCCAACCAACACCTACGCCATTGGGGCGTACTCTTCTATGCTCATTCATTTTGTAAGCTTCTCTTGTCGGCTCCAGGAGTGGCTTTGACCAATAATACCTATTATCTACTCATTGGGGCCCAGTATATGCTCAAAAATGATGGTGCTATTAACTTGAAGCAGTGCTATCTTTCCCTGTTTAACTATGAGGTTCCTCTGATTCTGGCCAATGATGAGCTTAATAAAAAGGATTATGTTTGCACAGTTGAGCATTTCCCTTCCTCTTTATCCCTACATTACACCACAGCAGGACAGCATACAAAAATGCTGCCTCAATCAATGGATGCCCTGTAGGGTATCCCTTACTATGCTTCTGAAGAGGTGGTCATTGAGGCTGCTGAACAAAGGGTAGTTGACACGAAGATTACTGTTAAAATCTAATACAACCTTTTATTGCATCTAACTAGCATTTATGGAGTTAGTCCTTTGGAGCCTAGAGTTTTGCAGGCGTGCTAGACCCCGCCTATCATCGGCCTATTAACCTCCTGCTAGGTAATCTCACCAAGAAGGATTTGGTGATAAAAAAGCATCAGGAGATTTTAAGAGACTAACTGATACCCATTGATGACATCAAGCAAGTTCACTGTATTGGTCTATGGCTGATATGTGCTTAACTGCCGATCAATATTTATGTACCCTACCTTATGATTTATCTCCAATGAGATAAACCCAGCTGAGATGGATAAAGTCCACACCCTGCTCAAGGTCTACAATGACATTTTCTCCAAATCTGACAATAACTATGGGCACATGAATGGGTGGTTTTAGACTATTGATGTTGGGGATGCTCAACCCATTTGCTCCAAAACCTACTGCAAATACAAAAAATGAGGAGCTACAGATGCGGACAGAGCTCAAACAACTTCTGGACGCTGGGTTGCTGGTGCCTTCCCAAAGCCCTTGGTTACCCCCGCTCCTATTAATAAAGAAGAAAAATGGAGGTCATTGGATAGTCATGGATTTCAAGTTAATTAACCTCACAAAGAAGGATTGTTATCCTATCCCATGTATTGATGATGCTCTGGCCCAATTCTTTGGGTCTAAATTCTTTCAGCCATGGACTTGGCTAGCGGTTATTGGCAAAAGACCTTTCTCCACAAGACTAGGAGAAGTGTGCTCTTATTTGCAGTGAGGGTCTCTTCCAAACCTACCCTACTACCACAAGGGTTGTGTAATGTACCCGCCACTTTCCAACGGGCGATAGATCACATTCTCCAAGATTTCAAGCTAATTGTTTTTTATTGTCTATCTTGATGACATCACAGTAATCTCTAAGAATTTCAATGAGCACCTCACGCATCTAAAGGAAGTGTTTCAACGATTGCAGGAATCTGTTATCAAACTGAAGCCCTCCAAATGCACCTTCTTCCAAAAGAAGTTAGATTTCGTCAGGCACGCTACCTCTAAGATAAGATACTTCCCCTTCAAGATAAAATGGAAGCGATATCTAAAATGCCTGAGCCCAAAGCCCTTTGCAACATACAGGTATTCTTAGGCATGATGGGGTATAACTATCAATTTATCCAAAGTTCGCCCAGCTTAGTGAGCTCGTCATATGTCTCATGGCTAAGAACACTCCTTTTCTTTGGGGTGCTGAACAAAAGGCCGCGTTTGAGAACCTGAAAGCGCTATTGAAAAAAGGCATATACTCTGTCACCCTAATTATGGCAAGCCTTTCATGCTGTTCACAGATTCCTCTGAATGTGCTGTTGGAGCTATATTGGCCCAGTTGGATGAAAATGGGGTCGATCATCCTATGTATTTTTTCAATAAAATGCTCTCAAAAGCTGAGCGAAACTACAGAGTCACTGAGAAGTAGTGCCTTGCCGTTTTGCTCGCTGTCAAATAACATATGTCTTTCTTATATGGGACGTTATTCAAAGTAGTTACTGACCACGCTTCTTTGAAGTGGTTGCATAATATGAAGGACCCCACCGGGCTGTTGGCTCGCTAGGCACTTAACTTCTAGCACTATGAAATGACTATTGAGCATAAAACTGGATGAGCCATATGAACGTTGATCAGTTGATGTGGCTGTCTACCCTACACCTTGACAATAGCAAAGCAGAGAGGTTGCATGACCTCCTCATGACTCCTGATGCATAGGAGGATGAAGATGAACTTGTCAAAAGATGCTAGCATGGCATTCCCACAACACCAAGGTGGAAAGTGTGAAGTTATACAATGAAGTAGAAGTAAACTGATTGCCCTATCTCCAGCTGTCTGAGCGAGTGCCTGTTGTGATCATGGAGTCTCACACTTTCATGGGCCATGGTGGAGTTCAAAAACCTACATGTGGATTAAATATTAGTATTACTGGGAAGGCATCATGAAGACCATAGCTGAAGTCCTGGATGCCTGTCTGACTTGCAAAAAGCAACTCAGCTATAAGACACGGTATCAGTATCAACTGAATACGCCCCAGCAACCCTTCCACACCATAAGTTTGGACGTGGTAGGTCCTCTCCCTCTGATTACAGGTGAAAATTGATATATCTTGGTCAGAATCGGTCATTTTATCAAATGGGTTAAAGATGTATGTCCTCTCAGACTGAAAATCCACGGACACCTTCTTACACCAATACATCTTCACCTGTTATGGGTGCCCCCAGGTCTCTTATGTGACAATGGGAAAAATTTTACCTCCAAATGGTAACGCTCCTCGCCACCTGTTTGGCAGCTCAACAACTATTCTCAGCTCCCTATAACCCTTCCACAAATGGTGCTGTATGTTGGACATTTGCCTCATGGCTCCAAGAAAATAATGTTGTGTTTTGAAATGGGCCAACGCAGGGAAATGTTGGACATTTACAAGTTTTTGATGATAATAAGGGTGATAAAGATGATACAAATGATTTTATCGGCCAAAAGAACCTGGCCAAATCTCGGTGGAACACCACAAATTGGGGTAACAATAGTTTCAATACTTCACGGGCAATTAGCACGAAGTTAGGCAGTCAAATTGCCCTGACCACTGAGGATAAATTGGAAAGTCCATTGGCAGTTTCTCCCCCAGCCACGTCCACTTCCCTTCAAACACCTAAGTGGGGACCACCCCCTTTTATAGGCGTGGCGGGGGTCCCCCAAGGTGAAAAATATAATCAGATGTTGATTGGCTGAAGTTCATCAAATCGTTACCTCACAGGTACATCTTGCCATACAATATCTCCCCATCTAACATGCAGCCAAAATGAAGCGAGTTTTCCGAGCTTCAATAGGCTACTTTTGCATATTACCAAATTTGGACAGTAACAAGCCATTCAAATTTATCATTGTTGTTACTTTGGCCCTCATGCAGTTTTAAATACTGACCAGTTCAGATATTGAGAGGGTTCATTTTCTTTTATCACCACGGTTACCCATAAACTTATAGAAAACACAACTTTCTAGCCTTTATTATTTATTTATCTATATTATAAAAAGTGGTTTAAATCCTCTAATTGTTGGATTTTAATCCCCAAAAGCACCAGAAAGCTTAAATACCATTAAAACCCAACACAGTAGTTATGTTAATGGAACCTTGTTCTCAATTTTATGCAAAATGGCCAAATCAGATCCTCTCCACTAGGATCTTTAATTACCCAGTGCCCTCATGGCTTACTGTATTAGCTACCATAACATCCTCAAGATGTCCCCTTTTCATGTGTTATATGGGCGAGAACCTGGGGTGCCAGCATAATTAGCCAAGGATATTTTTTCTGACAGGACTGACCCTAAGCAAGCCAAGAAAAAGTTGGCCTAACACATCATCCAATCACAATAGAGGCCATGACTTATTTTAGCAAAGATAGTTAACAATGAAGGCCAAGCCACAAATAAGCTCTGGGCCCCTCTTCCTTCATTCCAATTATCTGAATTGGTACTGTATTACCACAAATGAATCACTCTAAGAAGTAAGAAGCTCAGTTCTATCTGAAAAGGCCCATTTGTAATCACATATAAGCAAGGGGATGAGACTTTATCAAATACCTGGCTACTGAAGTTACTGTGAACCATGTCCATGGCCGATTCTTGCACCTTTACTCTTCCCCTAACACACTTGAAGGGGATAATGTTGGACAATTACAAGTCCAATTGTGTAGCAAGAGTGTATCAGTTCAAAGTAAGGATAAAAATAAGGACGAAATTGGACAAAAGACCCTGACCAATTCTCAGTGGAACCCATAGAATTGACGAAATAAATTTATTAATAATACTCAGAAAAATATTATGAGTAAGGGAGGTCAGATTGACTTGAATCATTGGTTGAATCTGGGGAGTTTATCAGAGGCCTTTCAAAACCTCAACTAAATTAGTACAATATACCCCGCGGAGACCAGCCCATTCTATAGGGTCAATAGGGGTCTATCAAAGTGAAAATATTTTCCCGCCTTCTGATTGGACTAAATTCATAAAATTCCTTCCTCACAGGTTCATCATCCCGGTTGTTTCTACTCCATCTGCACTCACATTGAATTAAGGCAAGTCTCAACTATTACAATAGGTCAAATCTCAATAATCTAATTTGGAATTTATTAAGCAATCCTAACTTCGGGCCTCAACACCTTAAATATTAATTAACAATTTATTAAGAGGATTATCTCTTGCCCCCACGCGGCTACTAATAAAAAGTATAAAGATCAACTTATTTAGTATTTAGTATTTTGTTATTTTCCTATATGTGATGAAAAAAGAACCCCTAAAATTAAATTGTTGGATTTAAGGTAACAAGCACCCAAGAGCAACTTCCACACCAAAAAATCCAACAATGCCAACAAGAAACTCTGTGATTCGCTGCACCTTGATCTGGCTCATAAAGGACACCGAGATTCAGGTTAATCTATACAAAATTACAAAGAGTGACCAGAAGCTCTATCCTACACCTTCAGCTCACCTAAATATAACCATGCAAGCGCATCACACCATAGATCACAGAGGATTATTAAAGACATTAAACTAATTGAACAAGGGCACTATAGATTCTTTAAGATTTAGCGTTGAACATCTATTAAAATGCCATGAATGACAAGTGCAGCAGCCCATTAAGAACACAACTATTTATTGGCTAGTCAAGCTTAATTAGGCCCGGCGCATGGTGTTTATCAACGTACTAGGACTTTATTTGACTAGTGTCCTTAACTACAAATACATCATAGTAGCTATTGATCATCTCACTAAGTGGGTTGGGCGTGGCCCCTCAGGGATCTTGGAGAAATACTACTGTAAAGTTATTAATGGAGCAAAAGAACCTCTGGTATGGTTGTTCTCAAGTTATCCTCACAAATAATGCCACTAACTTCATTTTTTGATTTGTTCAAAAGATGAATGAGTTGATGGGAATTTGGGGGTTCTTACTGTCCCCTATTATCTCAAGAGTAATAGAATGGTGGAGTGCTAATCATACATTAGTAAGGAACTTTTCAAAAATACTTCAGAAATTCTCCTTCACATTAGCCATATATGTGGACTCTACTATCTTTTCATATAATATTGGCTACCATAGCATTATATGATACTCACCTTTTCAGATCTTATACAGTCAACAGCCTGCATTACTGCCCTTACTACATTCCATTGGTACTGATGAGTATGAAGTAAAACCATTCAAATATTTAAGTTAACTGGTAGAAGCCCTCATAAAGATTCAGACCAAGGCCTATGAGGGCAGCGCTAACCTGAAGAGTCATTCAAAAAGAGAAGGATGATTCAAATCATTTTACTGTGGCGAAATTTGCAGTTAGCGATCAGGTCTCTTAATGTGATAATTATGAATTCAGTAGGATGCATAAGTTGGCTACTCTTTGGAAAGGGAGATATGTTAACTTCGCTGAGTTGCTGCCAAAGCAAACACCTTTTGGAGCCTAATTAATGCTAAATAGTCAACCGTGTTTATGTTAAGATTCTCTGACCTTATTACATACCTGACCACACTCCTATTGAAGATGAGTGGTAATTTATGTCAGGGGTGGAAAGGGTTGGATACTTATTGTCTTGATTCCCGGTTCTTGGTTTAGAAATGTAACTCCATTTTAGCCATACAGATCTTTCCTTAAAATAGATTAAATTGAAAGTTGACCCCATGCCACCCATTTGAACCCATTCCTGACCTAATAATCTCCTTGCACAATCCTATTATATGATAAAGAATGATTCTCATCATTAGAGCACTACGCCCCCTAAATGTAGTAATTCAGCTATAAATATTATTCTTTAAAAATAGGATAGCCTCATTTGTTAAATTTTGTCGCTTATTCATTAGGTATTTAGCACAGTCTATATACTTATAAGAATTGAGACCTTCTCCACATAGTCATTCTGTATGAAACAAAAAGCAGTTTGAACCCTCAACGCGTAATCTGTTCAGTAATGAGAAAAGGGCTCTCATTACAATTGGGGTATGATATGATCTTTATGACAATTTATGGATTTTCAGGAATAATCACTGACAATTTTTATAGTTTAATTTGTTATTAGTTTGATAATTAACAATTAAATTCCTTATGTAAATCATTTGGTCTGAGTCGCCAATTAAAAGGTTGTTTGTTGGAGTTAATGAAGCATTAGAAAAAATTTTCATTGCACTGACTTTTAGGTTAGCTGTGCAATATGGTCTGTAAATGGATAATCTGTACCATCACCTTAAAATGGCCGCTGGCTCATAAAGGTAATCACTCGGGTTGGCTAAAGATGGTGAGACAATACTTTTTAGAAACCATACATAAAAGGTTATAATCTAGTCATTGGCGGATTCCAACTAGGTGGATGAATAAATGAATGAATTATTCTTCTTTGATATTACTCTTCAGGGTCACGTATATTGGAAAAAATGTTTTATTGAAATGCCAAACAAAGAGTTAAGCAACAAAAATTTCCTATATAAGCCCTTGATGTTTCAAAAATTACAGAATCTTAAACTTTGTTATATTATATTTGTACTTCTTTGGAAGAATTGAAGGGATCAGTTTCCCTTGTATAATTTCACAAGTAGCCTGAAGTAGGGGAGTTAACACATGGGGGTAAGAAGATACTTGCTTGAAATTAAAATATATTATAAAAAGCCTGGTTAGCTGTCATCATTTTGTAGCATTTTTATCTCTTACATTAGTTCAGCACTTGTCTAAAAAAAGATACTTAAGTTGGGCTGAAACCAACTTTTAAGTAGACTCAACTGGATAATTGTCTTCATTCAACTAGCACTCTCCTTCATTCTTACAACTCAATCACTAAACTTGTGCAGTAAGCTTGAAAAATCTTTACACATGATTGGTACAGACAAAGTAGAAGACTAAAAAGGGCTGAAACTCCAGAATCTCATGTTGTATGGGAAGTATTTTTGTATATATGAAGTATAATCCATCTGGTAATACTTCCCACCCTTTTTCAGGGAGAGGCTCATTGCTAGAATTATTATGCATTTTATGATTAACGTTTTGATAACAGCTCAGGCCCCCTGTTGTGAGAACCAGTAATGGCTTCACCAATATAATTGAGCTAAAAAATTGATTTCTTGGTTGCCCAGAGATGTACTGTTTGGAAATTCTAGCTTCATCTGGGATGGAATTATATGTCAGAATGGCTCCTGAAAGATAATGACTAAGCACATTTGCATTCAGTAAGGGTCTACAATTGGCAACTATCCTTGGTCTTGACTGCTAAAACTAATGTCAAGAAACTTCAAGTGGAATTTAAATTTCACACTAATAATATTTAGGAAAAAATCTAGAAATAACTTATTTATTCAAAATTTTTAAAGTTATAGGATGCGAGTGAGCATTGTAGTATAAAGAGCATCAAGTTCCTCCCAGTTAAAGATCTTCACTTTTTATCCAGTTAGAGGGCCGAGCTGTGGTCATCTTCCTACTAACATCTGAGTTGTCGTGTCCCCATTTTTCTGGTGTACTAGGATTGTAACTCTGGATTAAGTATACAGTTTAAGCCAGATCATTATATAGTGGCCCAGTTAGATCCAATTTTTTGTCAACACCAGAATTCCTCTATTGGTTCTTACCTTTTTGGCATCAATTAGTCATGTTACAAATTATTTGTGTCACCTAAAGCTTAATACTGGAGGATGACCTCTGAACTGCCCGTTACAACACCTTTGATAGGTTTAGTTTGTACAACATCATGATTTCTGACAATGCTGCCAACAAGATCCTGTTGTGGCATAGGGCTGGAAAAATCTGTTATAACTTCAGCAGAATCGTTGAGATACGCCAGGAAATTTTCACAGGGTTGAATCCGCTTAGAAATCAGACAGATGATATGAAGATCATTAGACCTCAGACACACTTAAAATATAATATAATAAAGAGCTATTTGTCCTGAATGACACTTTATTATTTAACATGCTCAGCGTTACTTGCTGTTCTGCTCTATCAAAACTACTAACAATCCCCCTACTTCAATCATCTCATCTCTCTTATATTTCAGTGACTTTGGATAATACCATTTTCTAGACTTAGCTATTCAGTTCTGTCATATCTTTAGTTCTGGCAGAGAATGTTATTCAACTATCTATCGCCTTAGAGTGAGGCAATCTTACTCAATATTTGACAGATGTTGACATCGCCTTATTGCCCTATTTGTAGGCGATCCAATAAAACCCATTTCTGACCCAAAATCGCCTCAACTCAAGATGCTTAAATAATCATAATTATTATCATGGTCAGCGGATTATCCCTAAACCGCCATAGCTATTTCAGATATATTGGCTAATCATATCAGAATCTCAATATTACCACCCTTGACTGGATAATAAGGCTCATATTACTTATACAGCTGGAGGAACATTGTGTGCACTCAGTTAATGATCCAACCGCTCATGAAGTCCTTAATAGTGTAGGCGTCTACACCTGTCTCTCAATGACTTCTTGTCAGAATTGCAGATGACCACATAATCCAACTTTTTAGCTGATTATAGGATTTGATTAAATCATAATCATATAGGATTGGCAACAGCGGGCTATTGATTGGATTATCTTTGAGCATCATCCCCAATGATATTTCAGGCCGCTGACTAATAAAATTATTGTCAGGCATCATACCAGATGATATTTGATGCCGCAGACAGATGAGAATTTCGTCAGGCATCATCCCCACTGAAATTAAGAAATAATGAAATATGGGAATAACACCCAATAGTTGAATTGTAGGAAATCATTCAAAGCGGAATGAATTGGAGTCATCATAAAACTACCAAAAAATTTGAACGTCAGAGGAAGAGTAGAATTGTCATTGGTTAAAACAATTGGTTTTGAGTCCATAATACCAATTATTTGGTCACTGAAAACCTGAGGATTACGCTGCCTAAGAAACTTGAGGCAACGGTACCTGACGAGATTCAGTGCCTAACACTTGAGGAACAAACCAGTATATGAACACAAATAAACCCAGCTGACAGCTGAAAAGTTGTGTGTCGATTCTAGCTATAAAAACCCCAAATTATTCCCCTAATAAAAAAGATACAAATTGATATTGATTAAGTTGTTTTAACACTGGGTTATTTTAACATTACTCTTAAGAGAAGAGTGCAAGGATCAGATATCCTTAGGTTGTTACTATCAGATCTCCGCTTGGCTCTGCGTGAAGAGAATAGGGAAAGTGTTCCCTACCAGTACTAGAATATCTTCAAGATGAAGAAGCACCAGTTTATCCTTGGACTTTTCACTCAACGTGGCTTTTGGGGGTTTAATTCTAATAATAGTCTTCATACTATTATTGCCCCAGTTACTCAAGCTCAATCAAATAATCAACGCAAGGATCCACGAATATGTGCAGTTGAAATCTAGGGCCAGAAGCGAGCAACCATCCAGGCCAAAGATTTTAACACTTCTAATGGCCAATCCAAATGCTGGCCAATTTATGCTTCTGACTGAACCCATGTTGGTCATGAATCAGAACCATGTCCACTTCCTTGAACTGAGCTAAACCTCTAAGCCGTACCTGTTTGTCAGCCTGATTCTTAATCTTCTTGGCTAAGCTGAAGGAGTATGCTTTGGTTTGAAATTTTATCAATGTGTCCGCAAGGTTAGTCAAATAACAGTGGGGTTCCATTCTGCCGGTGTCTTTTATGCACAAATAGAGCAATGCTGGAAGAGCCAAATGTCATCCATATAGTAATTGAAAGGGGCTCTTCCCCGTGGCAGAATGGTAGCTAATAATATAGCCAAAGTCATTGTAGAAAGGAGGAAACTTTAATAGGAAGGTCAATCCAACAAATTTCTGAAGTATCGCACCAAGGTTCCATTAATGCATTCGACCATCCCATTGGACTTGGTGTGGTATGAGGCTATCAGAACCCTGCAGATGCCCATTAGCTCGTTCATTTTGGAAAAATGTGCGGGGTGAAGTTGATTCTATTTTTGGTATTAATGAACTTAGGGCAGCCATGTCACTGGATAATATATTCCATTATGAACTTTGCCACTGTGACCGCCCCCAAATCCTGTATTGCCCATGCTTCAACCCACCTGGCCAAGTGGTCTAAAAACACCAGAATGTACTTAGACCAGTTGGATCCTGTTGGCAGAGGACCAACGACATCAAGTGAAACCGTATGCCAAGCAAAATGGGGTTTTACTAACCAGTACAAGGTCTTCTTGTGGAATGGCTTTTCCACTTGGCACTGGTGGCAGCAAGAAATGGTTTTAAGCACATCAAACTACATGCTTTCCCAGTAGTACAAAGGCCGCAACAATTCCAGGGCCTTGCATACTTCACCATGTCCAACTTCTTGGTGTGCGCTCATGATAATGTTTGGTCAGGCGGAAGGCCTTGAGGTATTCACCATAGTGTCCCCCATCCGCTTGTACAATTTCGCCGTCCTTTTGGAATGTATTGGCCTTTATTCCGTCTAGTACTTTAATAATTTGAGGAGGTTCATAAATGTACTTTCCACTGAGAATCTTATCGAACATTATGTCACTCAGATCTGCCATAACCACAATTGTGGGTAATCTTAAATAAAATCTGCATTCTGGTGTTTTACTCCAAGATGATGAAAGAATTCAAAATTGTAAGATTGCAGCTTGAGGGCCCATTAGTCTAGGCGTCCTTCAAATTCCTTGAGATTCTTCAACTAGAGCAATGAAGCATGATCCATTAGATTTTTGAACTTCACTACATGCAAATACACCCTAAATTGCTTATATGTATATTTTACTGCTAAGCACTCCCACTCAGTCATAATGTAATTACGTTCATGGCAAATCAGTCTTCAACTGCAGAAGGCCACTGGGTGCTCCTCCCCTTTATCATTCTTTTGGGATAGGACTGCCCCAACGGTGTAAAGGGACGCATCCATCTTAATGACGAGCTCCTTGTCAAAATTAGGGTAGCGCAGCACTGGTGCACTGATTAGTGCCATTTGAAGTGTATCAAAGGAGCATTGGCGGCGTTCCGTCCATTCAAATGGGGCATCTTATTTCAATAACTCAAACAGCAGACTTCCTATATAACTTATAAATTGGGTATAAAGTGGCAATAGTATTCAACCATCCCCCAAAAACTTATATATTGTGCTTACTGTTTGGCGTAGTCATCTGCTGGATAGCCTCCGCCTTGACTGACTGGGGCCTCAGCCCAGTCACATCTGCCACAAACCTAAGGTACTACAGTTGGTCCTTAAAAATTGGCATTTATTGGGCTTTATTTTAATGTAAGCCTCCGCAAGTTGACAGAAGACTTCCTTCAGGTAGGTAAGATGCTCGGAAAATGTACGCAAAAAGAAATTAATATGGTTGAGGTACATGAGGATGCATAACAGCTATAGGTCACCGAGAATGGTGTAGTTGGCCCACTGAAACGTAGCCAGGGCATTACATAGCCCCCGAGGCATATGAGTCAGTTTAAAAAGTCCCTTGGACGTGATAATGGATCATTTTTCCTGTTCTGCCTCAGAAAACTCTATTTTTCAAAAACAGGATACTAAATCCATTGCTGAGAAGTAATGAGCTCATCCCAACTGATTTAAGGCATCATCAATTTGTGGCAAGGGATATGAGTTTTTCTGGTAATGCTGTTGAGCTTCCAGTAGTCTATTACTACCTGGTTGGTACCATCCTTCTTTTTGACAATTAGAATGGGAAAAAGCCCATGGACTTTTTGATGGTTTGAGCATCCCTTGTTCAAGCAGCTTGTCAATCTCCTAGGTTGTTACTTACTCATCTGCCCTAGACCGGCGAATTAGCCAAGATCTAATGGAGGGATGATCTCTGGTGTCCACTGAATGAACCACTCCCCATGCACACCCTAAATCGTGGTCTTCAATGGCAAATTTCTCCTTAAATTTTTTTAATAAAGCTATTGCCTAATTCTTCTATGATTCAATAACCCAACTAAGTTTTCACGTGGTACCACCACCATTATTCTGATTGGTGGTTTGAGGGGTTGAATAAATTTATATAGCGAATCAAACTCATGAGCCTGAAGGGCATCCTCCGCTAGGCCATGTATAAAAACGCCACTCTTTATTGTCAGTGGATTTGTATGGGATCATGCTGTAGGTTTGCTAGCAAGACCTTGATATCCCATGACCTGGTAGAATAATGCCTGGGGCCATGCGGGGTAAATTTCAACTGCTGATAAGGCCCAATGATCTCCCCATAAAGCCCAGCTGGCACTTTCATCTTTAACTCAGTGTTTATTATTACTTGTTGTCCGGAGGGGATGGATAAAGCTCTAGCAGTTTTGAGCGGCAGCCCTTGATATTCAAATACCTGCTGGAGAGGGCCCAGGTTTTGCTCTTTAGTCAATGTGAGAGAACCAGAATCACTACCATCACTATAGGCCAAGTTGATATGCCCCATGTGGACTGGATCCTTTGGCATTCCTCTGGAGGAAAATGAATGAGGATCCGCTGCCCCAAAATTTTAAAGGTCTCTTTTGTCATATCAACAACAGCCCCATAGTGTCGCATGAAAGCAGTTCCAATCAACAGGTTACAAATTTTTTCATAAACATTATTGCTGGGGGCTACCATGACAATTGACCCAAACCGCAACAGAAGTGCACTGTACTCTCCTTCAGAAAAGTGTTTTTTGCTCCAGTGGTCCCATACACCATAATATATTCTACATCAGGTTATATGTCAGCTTCGCTACCAACTTGGTGGAAATTATGTTGACTGGAGCGCCCAAATCTATTATAATGCAAACCCAGTTTTTGCTGAAACAATGTCTTAGCAGGTACATTCAGAATATATAGAATTTTGACTATTTAATATTTGGACATTTAAGGGGTCTCGTTTCCCAAGAAAGCTGGTAATCCCCTCACCGACTTTGGGGTACTTTTTGACAATAGCATCTACCAGAAGGACAACGTTTACACCTTTCAGGGTAAATGCATCTGGGGCAGAATCTAGCTTGTCTGACAAAGCTTGGTCAAACATTTGGCAGGCGTACAGCTGTAGTTTCTCCTGAAGTCCTTTTTCCGCTTAAGACTGGGCTTGTGCCCATGTCAGAACATTTATTACTCCTACTGGATGCTGATATAAAATCCTGTTATCATACTGTGGAAGATTAGCTGGAAATACTACAATTGGTTCAGGTGGGACGTCTGAGTTGGACTAGAGGAGGTAGAAAGTCCTATCTCTAATCCGCTCCATTTTTCCCTGGTGTATTGGTCATTCTGTACATAGTGAACATGACTATTGGGGAAACTTTGTGCAAGATGACCAGGGCGGCCACATCCAAAGCAATTAACCCCACAAGAGCCGCGTACTTGGTTCTCATATGAGGGTTCAGGCCAGTAATTTTGTTAACGTTTGGTATAACCAGGGCCAAGTTGGTAGGACAGTTGCTGATGTTTGGTATAATTTGGTCCATATTGGTAGCTACGCTGCTGATAATTTTCAGAAGCAGGACCAGAGTGAAATTCAAACTGCTGAGGGTAACTCGGCTGATGACAAGGCGTGTGATTATAATAAGGCTGGGGGCTACTAGGTGTAATCTTGCCATGATGAAAGAATTCCCTGAATAAGAGGGTCCAGCTAAGGCAGCAGTGTGTTTCCGCTCTTAATTGGGTGGAGGGAAGTTAGTTGATATTTGACATAAAAACTGCACAAACTTGAGCAGGGGGATGTCATCATCCAAAATTGGAGAAATGACAAGTAAAGGTCATGGTATGGCTTCACAGCAGAGGTCTTTTCAATGCACACATCAGCTTGAACTAGAACACCTGCTCCAATTAACATGGGGCTTCCACCATAAATCAATCTGCAAATGCAGTGAGGGTCTTATTACGTCGGAACCTAATGGTCAGAAACTCACCCTTATGCTGTGACATTTTTTAAGCACCACCAAACAATTACAACACAGTTTCCTTTACTTTGTGGTAAGTAATGGAACTGCTTGGAAGGTAGCAGGTAACTTGGTCAGTGCTTCTGACGACCAACGCAGATATCAGCAATTTATCCTTCTGCCAATCAAAAGCTCCTTACGTCATGAATTAAAATCATTTGAAGAAACCATAGATGTTTCCATTGCGTTTGAACATGGGTAACTTTTCAATGCAGACTTCCTCCGGTCAATCATAATTGTGAGCCTTAGAAGTGTACTTCAGAGTTGTCTGAGCCCCATAACTGGGATCAAAAAGAGGGGATGGATCGGAAATCCCCACTGCTCTAGGGGTAGTGTAGGACTCTTCAGCGGGCAGGACTGCCATTACCTGGGGTTATGTTAGGTATAAACATATTTATCCTCAGAGCAACCATCATAATTTGATCAACTCACGCTGGTAGCATATTTGTTGTAAAAAGATCCTTCTCAAACAACACTTGTTCTTCCACTTCTCCATGGGGATGAGGCAGGTTTAAGGTAGGTGTAGTTTCTGCTTCGTGCAGTGTGGACGCTCAGTAGCATCATCCAGCCAATTGGCGAGCTGCCTGTTATGTTGTCCAAGTATCTGCATCTGCATAGCCATACTTTCAAGTTGAATCAATCCTTAATTGCGCTCCTGACAGAGTTACTCTTTTTTTAAGCACAGCATTCACAATAAGATTTGAGTTCCGTGGTCTCGGCCAGCGCAGCTGTTTAGTACAATTCACCTTCAGTGAAGACCATGATTGCAAATTAGGATTTTTGGTGATTATTCAATGGGCCCCTATAGAGTGCACCAATTGTATAACTTTGGCATAATTGTTGAGATAAGCCAGGAAATTTTGCACAGGGTTGAACCCACCGAGCAATCAGACAGACAATATGAAGATCGTTGTTCCTCAGACACACTTAAAGATATAATATTTATATAGAACTATTTTTCCTGAATGACACTTTATTTATCTAATATAAACAGTGGTTACTCGCTATTCTGCTCTCTCAAAACTCTAATAACCCCCCTCCGCAAATCATCTCATCTCGCTTATTTTCTCAAAGACTTCAGATCATACCATTTCTGGGCTTAGCTATTCAGTTCCGCCATATCTCAATAGTTCCAACAGAGTATAGTAAGCAATTCTCTATCTCCTTAGTTTGAGGCGATCTTACTCAATATCTTTCAAATGTCACCTTTGCCTTATCGCCCTATTTGTAGGAAATCCAATAAAACCCGGTTCTGACCCAAAATCGCCTCAACTCAAGGCGCTCAAGTAATAGTAATTATTACCATGGTCAGAAGATTCTCCCCAATTTTCTGTAGCTACTTCAAGCTTATCATCCAGTCTTATCAGAATCTTGACAGAATCTATTATAATATTATTTACTATGGCGCCCTATATGACATGTTCAAATGGAATACTCAGCGCCCACCTTATATACAATGCAATATGGGGCAAACCAGAAGGTATCAAGATTTTCAGCCTGATCACTAGGGCGATGAAGTTTGAAATTAACAAGATCATCAATTTTAAGGTTGGGACTGATGGCCAATGAGCATTGAATTGTTTAGTCTCCTTTGTATTGGTAAATACAATTTTTGTTTGGAAGACGCTTGTAACTGGAAAATTATAGTACAGTATCTCATAGTTAAAACAGCAGTTTTAATAACAAAAAAGTCCATCAGTAGTTAAACTCTTCTAGGTAATCGTGGTTTTTTCTTAAATGGGCCTGAAATGGCAATATCATGTTTAATTGGTGATAACTTATCTGGTAGACCAGCAAAGTGGATGCTAGATGATGCTTTTCATTGCATTTTGCCAGAGGACACCATCTTTTTAAATTAAACTTGAGGAACAATCACTCAATCACATTGTCCCATTAGATAAAGGTTTGTAGGGGCAGTGAAGTGTTGGCTGGTACCAAAATTGACGTTAGTTCTTGCAAAATTTGAAAGGGTGGTTAGCTGAGCGGGTAAAACTGCTTCCACCCCTAGTGCAGGTTTTGGGTTTGAGACTTGTACTGGCTAGAAAACATTCTCAGTGTGGTATATTTGTCCCAAGGTTGAGCCACCTCAAATAATTTTTTTCTTGCAAAATTTATGATGTAAACTTAATACATTGTTAGAAAGTAAGACTCTTGGTCATCCATGTTGTTTTAAATGGAGAAGAAAAAAATATAAGGCTGTAGTCTTTGCAATGGAAGAAAGGAGAGATTAACTTGACTCACTTGAAAAGATAGTCAATAGCAAGTAGTATTTAACAATAACCATAGAGGCCCGTGGAATAAATTACCTACTATATCAACACTAACTACGTTAGATGGCGATGGGACCACAGCATGATGCTGATAGTTGGGGCGTGGACAATCCTGTATCCTGCGATTTTCAATTCTTCATTACTCATGTATGGTTTCAAGTATCCAATCCCAATAACATCGTTTTCAAATACTCATATGTCTTCTTAAAAGCTCATATCCTACTTTGGGATTGGCCTTTAGGGATAACTTCAATTTGTCAAGATGGTCACACATAAGGCAACCATTTTAATTGATAAATTTGAAGAGCTACTCCTTGATCCGTGTAACCTTAGTTATTGACTACAACATTACTGGTCTTCAGTGTATCTATCTCCCACTTATATGGGCGGCCAATCATATTGTATAAGCAGTCTTTCTAAAATACAAAAATGGCTAATGTTGACATTTTTAACAGCCCATCCGCATCCTGGTGGGTAGTGACTGTGCGATGAACTGTAGTAGAATAATAACTCTGTAACTGTAGCGCTTATATAGCCAGCCTCCCATCTGGATACTTCATCTGCTACAGTCATCTGAGAGAGGCATGATTAGTAATGATTGTGCATTGAGTTCATATTTTATGTTAAAAATGCCTATTTGCGAGAAGCACAGCCAAGCGTTCTAGTTCAGTAATGTTATAGTTCCTCTTATTCTTAAACGGAATTAATGGGTTAGGTCACCAGTCCGTCTCCTTGATGATCATCTAATTGTGATAGTTAGCTCCCACAGACATATCGATGGCATCAGTAAATAAGAAGGGATATCAACCTTTTGATGTAAGTACCAGGCTGGGTAGTTAAAGATTTCCTAAAGAGGTTAGTATTTGATCCTAATCAGAGTTACATTTAAGAAGAGTTCTTTTGAGCAGGGAGGCGAACGTTTCAAGATTAGAACAGCTGTATGACCAGACTGTAGTACATCATCATCCAGAGGAACAATTGGATTTTTCTAAGGCTTCAGGTTTTTCTTCTCAATTTTGGCAATCTTTTATGAAAGAGGTTATATTCCCTTCATAGTGACTTTATGCCTAAGCAACTAAATCTTGGGTTGTAAATCACTCATTTAGAAGTCTTAGTTTTAAATGAAGCCTGCCTTGTTTAGTTAAAGACTTGACTAGGAAGCTCTCGATGTCCAAAGAAGGTCTTAGAGATTGCTTTGATGGTACCAAGGTAAAAATAATATGCATCATAACTTCAAATCTTCCAGAAGCCCATCCATAGCATGTAGGAATCTAGCTTACTTGTGCTCGCTGGTGTATCCACCTCTGGATCCCACAAAGGCTTTTTAACAAAATAAATATAAGCGCTACTATAGATTTTTGGTTTTATGATTTTTATTATAAGTGCGGGGGTAAAGAAAAGTGATCTTTTATAATATAACTGATCAGTATTTAAACTGCATCAAAAGTCGTGGGAATTCAAGATAGATTTGAAATAGCTTAGACGCATTCCAAATAAGGAAGTATGGTATACTATCATATCAGATCTTCGGAAATTTTGAGTTAATTGTTGGTAAAACAATATATAAGATGGAGTTTTGGGGCAGAATGTACCCATGTGTTAATATTTTGATGTATTTTAACCAATCACCGCTTGCTAAAATACCTTCACCTTGGGGGACCTCCACAACGCCTATAAGAGGGGGTAGTCCCCATGTAGGTTCTTGGAAAGGACCTGGTTGTGGCAGTGGGCATACCTTCCGATGGTCACTCCACAGTCCGTCATGTGGTTGGAGTAATCTAACTGCTTAATTTTACTTTTATTGCTCATGCAGGTTTCGAAATGGTGTTACCCCAGTTAGCAGGGTTCTACTAAGAATTAGCTAGGGTTTTTTTAGCCGATTATATCATTTTTATTAATAATATCGCTTTCAGGTTCATCCTAAACTCATAAATGGCTGACATTTCCCTGTTTGGGCTGATTTTGACCCAAAACATTCTTCCTATGCAGCTGAGAGGGCAAATGTCTGACATCACCCCCATCAATAATGTTGGGAGGAGAATAAAGCTGAAGGAACGGCCATGTACTTGGTCTAAGGTGATTCCTGTAGCCTTCAATTTTAAGGGTAACTCATTACCTTTTTTATAAGTGATGGTGAAAGGATTCTCCCAAATAAATCCAAGCTTACTGCTTCTAGGAGTGATACGGTTATGGTAGTATATTAACATACCAGATACCTGGAATGTAGGTAGGGGGTTAGGATCTCATTGGCAGCCTGCCCTTCTTTAGTCACCATTTTTGCTAAATTGGTCATAGCCTCAGCTTGGAGTTGAATGATGCGCTGAGCCAATCTTCTCATGGCCTTCTTGGGTTCCTCAACTCTAGAGGAAAATACATCTTTGACTAAGAGGGCAGGTATTGCTGGTTCCCTCCCATACAAGACATGGAAGGTGGAAATTTTCAAAATTCAATGATAGCTAATTCTGTAGGCCATAAGAGCACTAGGTAAGAATTAATCCCAATGAAGTGAATCAGAAGAGGCCATTTTCCGTAGGATGGAAACCAAGGTACCATTTGCTCTTTCCACAGTCCCATTGGTGGAGGGGTTTTATGGAGCTGATAAGAGTTGTTGTGCTCCCATAGATGTGGCCAAGATTTTGACTACTCTGGAGGGGAAGTTCTTACCATTATCGCAGAGTAGTACTTGGGGGCAGCCGTGACATGTGAAGATGTGTTGATGTAAAAAAGGTGGCGGTGGCCTTGGCTGTTTGCGCAGGAAGAGCCATGGCTTTCATCCATTTGGTGAAAGTATCAATTGCTACCAGGATAAAGCGGTTGCCACTAGTAGTCTGAGGGAGGGGACCTATTACATCTAGACTAATGGTGTGGAAAGGTTGTTGTGGGGTACTTGGCTGATACTGATATCTATTCTTGAAACTGAATTGCTTCTTACATGTAAGGCAGGCTTCCAAGACATCAACGATAGATTCCATCTTTCCATCTCAATAAAATCGATCCTTAATCCACTCATAAGTTTTCTTGGCCCCTCCATGACCTAGAGTGAATTGGGCTTCTAGGGTAGCAGTTTAACGCTCCAAAGGCCGAAGGTAAGCCAGCCATTTTGTTCCCACCTGCTTATAAAGCTTTTCGTTCTCCACTTTGGTGTTATGGGAGTGTTGGGATAACATTTTCTATAGAGGCTCATCCTCATCTTCACAGTCATTGGGGGTCATTAAGAGATCATGTAGCCTCTCAGCCTCACTGTTATCCAAGTGAAGGACTGGTAGCCGAGTCAACCCATCAACATTCATGTGACAGGTTCCAGCATGGTGTTCAATCTTCATGTCATAAGGCTGGAGCTTTAGAGTCCAGCAAGCTAACCAGCCAGTAGGGTATTTCATGATCTGTAACCATTTTAGAGATGCGTGGTCAGTAACCACAGTGAAGGTAGTTACATATAGGAAAGGGCGGTGGTGCTTTACAGCTAACAGAACAGCAAGGCACCCTTTCACCGTCACACTGTAGTTAAGTTCAGCCTTGGACAGCATCTTACTAAAGTAGGATACAGGATGATCTACACCTTTTTCATCCAATTGGGCTAAGAGGGCCCCAACGTCATAATTTGACGCATCAGTGAATAAGATAAAGGGTTTATTATAGTCTGGATGCCGTAGGATAGGGCGTTGTTGCAGCAGTTGGTCAGCGTCTCAAAAGTAGCCTTCTGTTCCGCACCCCACTGAAAAGGAGTATTATTGGTTAATAGACGAACAAGATGCTCGCTGAGTTAGGCAAACTTAGGGATAAACTGATGGTAATATCCCATCTTCCCTAGAAATACTTGAATATACCATAAATTTTTAGGGGGAGGCATTATTAAGTTCGCTTCAACCTTATCTTGGATTGGTTGAATTAACTTTTGAGAAATGGAATGGCCAAGGAAATACAATTTCTTTTGAAAGAAAGTACACTTTGAGGGCTTCAACTTAATATTAGATGTATGTAGCCGTTGAAACACCTCCTTCAGGTGTTCAAGATGTTCGTTAAACAGTTGGAATGTACTGTGATGTCATCAAAGTAGACAATGACGCAGCTTAACTTCAAGTCCTGCATAATATGGTCCATCGCACGCTGGAAAGTTGCAGGTGCATTGCACAACCCTTGAGGTAATTGGGATGTTGGAAAGAGACCCTCACTACAATTGAGAGCACATTTCTCCTGGTCTTCAGGGGAAAGGTCCATTTCCCAATAGCCACTAGCAAAGTCCATGGCGGAAAAAAATTTTAGCCAGAGAGATGAGCCAGGGCCTCGTCAATTTGAGTTAGAGGATAGCTATCCTTTTTCATGAGATTATTTAACTAGCATTAGTCCATGACTATCAAATGACCACCATTTTTCTTTTTTTATTAGCAAGAGAGGGGAAGACCAGGGGCTTTTTTAAGGAACTAGCAACCCCACGTTTAATAACTGCTGAAGCTCAGTCCTCATTTGCTGTTCTTCTACCTTTGATTTGCGGTAAGGTTTTGACCAAATGGGACGGGCATCACCCACATCACTGGGTTGGCACCAGCCCTTCATGTGACCATAATCATTATCAGATTTAGAGAAAATATCGCTATAGTCATCAAGAAGAGTGTGAACTTTTTCCAGCTCACCTGGAGTTAGCTCATCTGAGATATGGACGTTGGGTAAAGTACATACCAGTTTATCTGGTGGCAGGCCCATATCCATCATAGAGAAAAAGGAATGAATCTGTTCAATGTCCTCCACAAGGAAAAACAAGCCTCTGCCAATTTCCTGGTGTTTTTTTACAACTATGTTTTTTGAGTTGAGGTTCCCCAACAGCAATGTAATGGGCCTCTGGTAGGTCTGGGGCACAAAGGCCAGGCAATACCCAAGGCTCTAAAAACAAGCATCCTCAATACTAATGAGGTTCAACAAGCAGTGGTATGGGATTTGATTCGTGATTTTAGTGTCAACCACTCGTTGTTCACCAGGCTTAATCACGACCTCATCTGTAACATAGAAAGGGATACCTTCCTTACCATCCACTGAATTGGGCAATTTCCTTGTGTTGTTCTCTGCTGTGGAGTAAGTTAGGGTTATATATTCAAAGGGATATTCGACCAGGTAAAAGTATTCATGCTTGCTGGGTTCCTTATTTGATAAGAATAATGGAATTTTATAGTTGAGTAACGAGAGGAAACCTTGCTTCATGTTGATTATTCCCTCATACTCAATTATAATTTGAGTGCCAACGAGCATATCAAATGCGTTATTGTCAAATGCGTTATTGTCCAAAACCACAGCAGGGGCTAATAAGATAAGCTTCCCAATGAAAATGGGAAGGGAAGAGTATTCCCTGACAGCATGGGTATTATTGGGGCCTGAAGTTCCAAAATCTTGTGTATACTCCAAGTCAGGAGCTAGCTTTATCTTCTTGATAAGCTTAGTGGAGATCACGTTAACGAGGGAGTCAGTATCCAGGATAGCCAATATTCGACCTTTTGAATGACCACTTCAACCTTAGTGAGCGTTCTTTCAAAGTTATGTGATAAAGCTAAGACCTCCTTAAATCAGAAGGTTGAGGTTAACTTTTTGCGGTCTCAGGGTATTTATCTATGATGTACATTAAGGGATGAACCCGCTGAAGAGGGCGTATCAAGCCAGCTTAGAATTGGTCACCATCACTGGTAGTGTCAATAATTTTTGGACACCCTAGAATTTGGCTGAGGTACGTTTCCTCAGGTATGGTAGACTCACCTACTCCTCCAGCTTTCAAATGATCAGGCACTTCTACTTCCGCAGGGGCTCCCAAAATGTAGTAACCAACGTCATCATAACCCCCCTCAGATTCCTCCCCAAGGGTATTCACAACAACGGTCAAGGTCACGATGGAGGTAGGGGGGACGGCCACAGAAGATTGGGTAGCCTTAGAGCGCGCATTAACCAGCTTTGCTAGAGAGGTAGGCACAGCTGCTTTAGTGAGCTGGTGCGGGCGTATGGTTGTTACAATACTACAGGCATTGATTCATTAGAAGGAGTGATAACCTTGTTAAGTTGCACTGGGGGAGCAGGATTTGTAGGGAGGATAGGCACAGGTGAAAGCACTCCCAACTGCTCAACAGGCGGTAGCTCCTCAATGGTGAGAGCTGAATATTTCACCTCAGCGTCTTCAGGAGTTACACATGAATAGAATTCAGCAACATCTGCTAAAGCCTCCTTTAGATCACGAATACTTATTTAATGGCATTTCACTGAGATGATATGCCTGGCCAGAGCGGTCTGATAAGATAATCCAGGTAACAAAGCGGCGATAGCTTCATCAATGGTGTCATGTTATAAGTTGATAACCTTTGCGCAGAAGGGTAAAATCATTCAGAAAAGGCAATAAGAGATTCACCCTCATACATGCTAAAGCGCATAAATGCCTGTTTTTCCCTATGTAAATTCTGCTTTGATTCAAATTCAGCCAGAAAAGCGTCCTTCACCTCTGACCAAGTGAGCGTAGGGTTTAGGTAAGGAACTATCATTTTTGCGATAGGCGGCTTAAACAGGGAAGGATGTATTATACTTTTTGCATATCAGTTGTGCCATGCATAGCAGCTTTAAAAACATACAAAAAAGTATCAATTCTTCCTTCGCCAGGGATGTATTTGTCTTTAAAAAGTGGCGTTAAAGGGCGCTGCTCAATTTCTTTGAGACGGGAAAGAGCGCTGGTGAGTTGCTTTTCTAGAGCAACTAAACGTGATTCAACGTGAAGAGGAAAAAGGGGAGGGTTACTCACTTTGTAGCCTCCATTTTTGACGATTTTTCCAATATACAGTTGTCCCATGTAGTGAGCACCAATTTGTAGAAATCCAGCTGGTTTGTGCTCGCTGGTGCTTACACTGCTGGATCCCACAAAAGAATCAATAATTGCAATAGATATAAACTAATAAAAACTTGGGATTTCAAAGTTTTTTTATTAGTAAAAATGGGGTAAAAAGGAAAATGATTCCCCTCGATACTCAACTATTCAGTATTTAAAGTATTTGGAGGGTTGAGGGGAATTTTAGGATATGTTTGGAATAGCTTAGCTAGTCCAAATTAGGTAATATGAGGGAACAGCGTATGGGAACTTGGGATACTCACTTCACATTAACAGAACTATAAAAGGGGAATTATAATTGGCCAAAACATACCCATGAGGTAATGATAGTATTAACTTCAGCCAATCCCTGTTCAAGAAATTTTCTTCACCTTGGGGGACCCCGCCAAGCCTATAAAAGGGGGATCCCCGCGGAGGTGCATTGGAGGACTTGGTAGTGAGTGGGGGAGTGCCTTTTGATAGTCGCCCCAAGGTCTGTTGGGTGGTCAGAGTAAAGAGACTAATCAATTATCTTGTTAATGCCTGTGCAGTTGGAGAAATGGTGTTTCCCTTATTAACAAGGTTCCACCGTGAATCAGCCAAAGTCTTTTGGCCGATTCCCTTGACACTATCATTAACATTATTATTAAAATCGTTCTTAGCAGTATCAGAAAATTGCAAATGGCTGACATTTTCCCTTTTCAGCTGAATTTGACCTAAGACATTCTTATTTTTCAGCTGAGAGAGCAAATGTCTGACAATAATACTGCTTAGTCATTATTTTTAGTACTAGTGGGGTTCCACCCATGCTGGGGGCGGCCATGCACTTTTATATGCAGGTGCCAAATAAAAATTTAAAATTCCTAATAAGACGCCTCAGCTGCTAGCCTAAAGTAAGCCATATTTGATGTGGAAGAGGGGCCAGGTTATCACCATCTAGCAAAGAACGTCATTTTTGGCTTTTTTAAAGAGATGCAGAGTGTTTAGCATCTTGATGTCATTAACAATATAAAATTTAGCATACTAGATAAGCTCTGGCACACAATATATTGTACTGATATATGACAAGTTTGGGGGTTGTAGGGGGTCAACCAATGAAAGTATGACCACATCCACTATGAGCAGCCTAAAAGAAAATCAAAGCTCCTCAATTTTGTCCCAGGCTTCTGGGGAGTTGGTCAGTATTTTGGACAGGAGATACCGTCGATTAGCAGCTCCCTGGCTGCAAAGAGAATTTGGCAGAGAGTGGCATTGATGGAGAAGTGACCACTTCATCAGCCAGTTGATAATGATCTTTGTTAACTGGGAAGTCTTAAAAAGGTGGAAGCGGTACTGAGGATAGGACTTAGAAGGCTAGAATATTCAAACCAAACAAATCAAGGGCTCATTGTTAAAGTTTGATTGTCATCAGTATATCATTTAAGAAAATCAATTGGTTTTAAAAAGGATAGCTTGGGCCAGCAATAAGAACTAAATGGCTGGGGCAGAAGCAGTTGATCCTAAACATCCAACCAGGGGAATTTTACTAGCATGAGCAGCAAAATGGGCTAAATTAATTCTATAGGACTGGAGATTGACTGGCGCAGTAGTATCAGTGCCCGCAGTGGTTATGGAACTGGTAGGAAGGATCAAATCCCATTAAAAATACTGCCAGATGGAGTAGGGCCAACACTGGAGGGAAGTGGGATGAGGTTGCTGTGGCGGTAAATGAAGGGCGCTTACGCTTTGAATGGTCCAGTTCAAAGCATAATGGTTAGATTGTTGGCCATTTTTAAACATGACCCAGAATAGGTGGTCAAGGACATAGAAAATCACAGTGTGGGGAGTTATTGCAAAATGTGTGTTCATGTGAAAGTGGCGGGCTGTCACAAATGCGCAGGGACCTGAAAGACAGATGGCTCAATGCGTGAACACAAACTGAAAGGTGGAATTTTAACTATGAGTTACATAACCTTTAGGAGATTGTTGGGTTTTTTCTCACCTTACCAGCTTCCTAGATTATCTGCTGGTTTGCTAGGGGATAAGTCCTGCTAGCGAATAAATTGCATATCAGTTACCTCAATTTTGTGTTAGTAATGTCTAAGAATTTGGGTAATTCGCCAAGTTTAATCTGTCATGGATTGACTGTGCAAATGCTTAAGATCTCAATTGGGCAGAGTTTCCAATGAAATTGGAGCTTCTGATAATTGATCACTGATATACTATCAGGTGTACCAATTGGGATTGATCAGGTTTTATCACTGACTGATCGGTAATTTAATCAGCAGTTGTGAGGCAAGTGATGCCACCTGCTACTAGCAAAATTAATCAGTTGGTTCATGACCTGCTAGAATGGGTAAAGAGTCACATTACCTAAACAGGTAGCTAGTCAAATGCACTAGTTTTCTGTGATAAAGCAGGAACGTTAGAGAGCCATTTTTGTCTCTTTCCATTTTTATATCTCTGGGATGTCCGATGGAGGAATCCCTAGCTGGAAGAAGAAGACTATCACCAGTAGAGAAGTTGTAGGAAAATAATATTGTTACGGCTGATTTTTCATGGCTGAGGCGCCAACTGAGGATTAGGGCGCCAAATTCCCCCTATAAATCCCCTAGTAACTTGTATTAATAAAACAGATCTATCAAGGTTATTACAATTGCAAGTATCATTAAAAAGTTCTATTCATATTCTGTTAATTATTATTGTAGTTTAAAAATGTGGATTCTTTTGTGTGGATAAAGAGTAAATATTGGATATCTTTATAAGAGAAGCAGGCGTTTGATATGGATCTCCTTTGAATCAGCTATTGGGAACTAAGGCCAGAACCTCTGAATCATAGAGTGAATAAAGTTCAGCCAGAATAGGGAAGAAGTCTCTATATGTCAAATCATTATTTCTAGGATTATTCAAAGTTTAGCGTTGGACAACATCTAGTTAAATTTTCAACTATTGATAAATATTTATATTTATTTGAGGCAATCCAACCAGGGGACGGACATTACCAAAAGAAAGAAAGTAAACATCAACATGAAACCTGAGCAGGGTCAACTACATCATAGAAAGTTTTTCCACCTTTAGACCAGGACTCAGCTTTTTCTAGTTACGTCATTGGTAAGGTTTTCATGTTATTAGACCTACTAACCGCCTTTAGCTTCCTTCAGCTGACACCTCAATTGATGTGTGAAGGGTGGGAATTAAACCCACAACCTTCAGGTGGGTAGCTGTACGCCCTACTGATTCGCCTTCCACCCCCAACTATAGATAATAGTCATCATACTATTATTGTCCATATAGATCTATCAAGAAACACGAATCATGCACATACTGAAACTGTAAAATTAAAAGCTGGGAACTATCAGTCAAAACCAGTTTTTACAGAGCTCCTGAAAGGTTGTTTATAGAAAGAGATGGATGATCAACCCTGAAAAATGAACCACCAGAGTGGCGTCCATTGGCAACAGAGTGCAAGAGGTAGGGACAAGTATATTTTATAAAACAAGCAGCATTGTTTCTGTGACAAGGCATGGGCTTCAAATGAGAAGCCCAGATAAAAGTAACCCTTAAATAGACATATCTATAAAATTGGCAGGTGGGGACACCACCTGAGCCAAATTATAATGGCTACTCTCGCATAGGGAAGAGTTTACCAGACTTGACCTGAATCCAAATGTGCATGGTTTTATGGGGGACATAAAGGGGCTTTTAAGCACACCTGGGAGCTCACAAGATGGTTATCTAAGTTCTGATGGAGAACAAAGCAATCAGAGGACTAGGGGCTAGCAGAACCAGCCCAGGATTGCTTTGGCACCGACCAAAAAATGTCATGGGGCGGTGCACTACCACCCCATGCAGGAGCTTCAAGAATAAATATCAAAAATTTTAAAGAATGGACAGCAGAATGCATACGTTGGTGTAACTAAAACTTACAAAGCCAAATTTTAAATAAAGTAATATTGGAAAAAAGAGATACTATGCTCTTTACCTTATTAATTTATGTATAATAAACTATATAAGAGAAATGTAACTAGTAAAAACGTTTCTCTTACCTTGCAAACATTTATCTAAAAAATATATACTTGAAAAATAAATCAACTAGAAAGTAAAAGAAAATTAGATCACAAAAAAACTCTCTTTAACCGCTCAAAGTCACTTTTGAGCGATTTTAAATTTAAGTTTATTTATCTACAGCCATCTGCCCAAAAACCTATTCTTTGATGTCCTTGGCTCTGCCGCCTGCCACCCCAGTGTGGGGTAGCAGTGCACCCCCACCTAGCGTTTTCCGCCCTGCAGGCAAGCGCGTTTGGATGGGTTCAAACAGCCCGCCCACTGCTTCCAACCGTTTTGTCCCCCCACGGGACTTAGCGCTCCACCTGGCGCGCGTCCACCCTTCTCACCCCCATCCTCTCGCCCTCCCTCGCTCTGCTATCCGCTATTGCCTCAGAGTGGACTATGGGCGTTTGTTTCCCATATGCCGATAAGGCAATTATTGACTTAGCCACTACAGCCTTTGCGCCAGCTGGCTTTATAGACTTCCGCCCTTTTAAGGGCTACTTTGACGTTGGGTTCCAATCTGAGGAGGATGCTGAAGCGGGAGCACAAACTCCTCTAATTTATAAAAACCCCCATTCCCACAACCCGTACTCGCCTCCCTTCAGACACCACGCTAGTGGTATCCTTTGCAAATCTCCCATCCCACCTTCCACCCCAGGTTTTGTATGACCAGTTGGTCGCGGGGCTCATGGCTTATGGCACTCAGCCCAACCTCATCTTTGCCATTCCATCTGGTGCAGAACGCCTTGCTGCTCCTCGTGCAACAGCCACCATCATACCACACCACCCTACCATAGCCCAACAAATCCCACCCCGCGCTAGTGTGGCTGCAGCGCCAGATCATTTCTTTTGGGCTCGGGTCGATAATGGTAGGCAGATTTGTTCCCTCTGCTTTGGCATTGACCATGCAAAAAGAGCGTGCCCTAAGGCCAAATCCGCTGATGCAACTTCTGAGCCCCCCTCTGGAGGTTCAGTATGGGGCACTTTGCTGCCCCCTCCCACCCCTCCAATCTCGTTCAGTGGGCCCACATGGAAAATCAGCCCCACCCAAAACCTCCATCCTCACTCTCCCACCTAAATCTAAGCCAGCAAATCAGAGCAATGCTTGGACCAACATTCACACCCAAGCAGCTGCCCATTCGCCCAATCCTACCCACTCAAATTTAAATGCCACTATTCCAGTGAACCAAAATCCATGGGATCTATTGGCTGAAACTGACGAATCAGGTAATATCCTCATTAGTAAGCATACAGGTCAACCTCTCTGCCATGGCGATTATGGTCGGGCAGAATTTTTCCCTCCCAACTTCAATGAAACCCCTACCCCTCGCCATTTCGCTCCTCTACCCAAACAGCCCCTTCCAAAGTGACCACCAGCTCGCCTTAGCTGCGGTGGCCTCTCCTCATTGCCCAAAACTACGCACCGCGGTGGCCCAGTCAGTGGCTCAGCTCCAGCATGGCCTGCCCACCATCATCTTCCCCCCGACTTCCCTTAATCTCCCTGCAGTGACATCTCAAAACTATTTGATGATGCTGAAATCGCTGTTATGAATGTCGCAACGCTTGCTTCATTCAACCCCTCAGCCAAAATCACCCGCCACAGTATCTCCCTTTTCACCCAACTTCCTGAAGCCCGCAAAGAAGCTGAAGTTCTCCTCGCAGCTTTTGTTGAAACACTTTCCCATCATTATCTTGATGCAGAAGTGGAAAACTCCTACTACGCTGACCTCAGCCCCCACTATGCAGATGCCCCAACGCCCTGGCTCTCTGCTCTGATCTGGTACTGTAACCAACACCCCTTGATCGAGGTGGGTCTTTCTGAAAACCAACCCCCAACCCCTCCTCACCCTCTGCCATGGTGGGTTAAGCAGTTTCTGCTTCCCACCTGGTTAGTAGTTTGTTTTGCCGTTTTGAGTGTTGTGATCGGTACTGTCTGTCCCCTGGTCAGCATACCTCGAATAAATCTAAAATTAGATCACAAGAACACAATTGGTTTTAAAGAATCTGTATACTTAACTAAAAGACTTGGATTATGCTTAACTTTTTTTATACATGTTTAGTATAGGAATATAGGCTATGTAGAATTATGTAGAATATTAGCACTATGGTCATCATTCTAGATTTGGCAATTATTATCTTTTTAAAGAGCCTAAAGGACATGAACCTGCACTCCAAAATTTGTATAAAAATTAAAATGGGATAGTTATAATCAGTTGAGCCACCTTATCTATTTGAAATATTTTGTATCACTATTAATGAGGTTGAGTGGATAAAACTAAGTTTATTAATAAAAATAGTCAACTTTACCTTTTTTTATAGATACATACTTATCTACAAGATGTTTACAAGGTATATTTTAAGCAATAGTTTTAAGTTTTAAAGTTTTTAGCCTTTCTTAGAAATAATACCTAGTTTTTTATATACAGCTTGGTAAGCATATTTTTATAGATAAAAATCTTTTTTTAGTACTAGTGGTGCCTAACCCAAAAGGGGAGCCACCACACATCTTTATTTGCAAATGGGCTAAACAAAGGGATTAATAAGAGTTAATAAAATTACTAATATAGTCCCTAGGTTATCAGCCTAGGAAGCTATATCAGATGGTGAGGAGGCTTTGGGGAAACATTTTTCCAGCATCCACTTTAGATGGCGGACCATGGCAGACAGCATTGGGGTGAGAGCATCAGCGACATGGGGCATAAGGAGATATAGTAGGGGGTTTCTTCATTAATGATGCTGGTGGTGTCCATCGCCTCAACGTATTGAGCAAGTTGATGCTCAGCAAAAATGATGAGAGCCATCACACAAGTAAATGACTTGATACGTCGGCAGGTTTGGGATAATTGGGGCCTAAAAAAGAGAAGTTTTTGCTGCATTGATGCAAGTGTGGCATGCACCAAAAGCAAGCTCCTCAATTTCATACTTCACATATTCCTCAAAATTATGAGGAAAATTAGGGGATAGGAGTACCCTTGACAAGGGGATCCATAGCCCCATGGTTTTTTCTGGCGGAGGAGGGTGTTGGCCAGGGCAGCTGAAGCTGCAACTGCCATATTGTTAATATTTTTTAAACAGGAAACCCGTTTTTTGGACAGAAACGCATTAGCTAGTTTATAATAATTATAATGTATAAAGTCTCATCCAAACTTGCAATCTTCAAAGCCCTGCCTTTTAAGATATGCATCTCCAGTGTTACCCCATGCTAATTCTAAAAGGGTTTTCATTAATTTTTCCATCATTAGCAGTTGAACCTTTATGTATAAAAAGATGTTCCTCTGAGGTGTTTTCGTAAAGTTGTGCATACACTCTTTTGGACTAGTATTTATAATGGTGCATCCTCTGACGTCATGGTGACCAGCTGTCAAATTATTGTGGTGGTCAAGGGGCAGATAAGATCTTCTGTTTTCAGGATTTTAGAATCATCAAAGTTTATAAAAGGGGCTTTGTAATTTTGTAAAATCTTTTAATCGCTGTATGAGTTAGTAGGGACTTGACCATTATTCTGGCCAGCTATATCATTAGTGCAAGACAAGTATTTTTGGAATGGGGGTTTTCAGGAGGGGTTTTCTATAGATTGGGGAATTAACCCCTATAGTTGAGCCTCTATCAACATTACCCTCCCCAAGATGAGACCTAGTGAAAGACTTTAAGTGCCACATGTGGACTTGATCATATGTTTTATGTGTGGTTTCATCCTTTATAGAGTGTTCAGTTTTTTTTTATAATAATGTTTGCAGGTCCTGTCCAGGCGGCCTGTAATTTCTCAAGATGTATTTTAACATATGGTTGAACATCACTTTCATCCCACATTGAATAAGTTACTTAGGACTTCAGTCACTCTCTTTTGTACTCTACTTGATTGACTTAATAATTTTCTGTTTTGTTTAACTGAATCTTCACTAACTCCTTCACTAACTCTTCCTGGTATCCGCCTTGAGGTAGAATCTTCCTATCTACGTTCATCACAGGTGCCAACATTCTCAGTAAAGTTGCTTCTCTTAATATAGTGCTTTAAATGGTGACATGCCAATTGTACTGTGGTAACTCAACGGGTAAGCAAACATGGCTGATGGCAACAAGATGTCCCAATTTTGATCCTAGGTTAACCGCAATCTTCTTTGAGATTAATTCAAGATTTTTGATTACTCTTTCCATGCTCCCATTGGTAGATAGTGTGTATGGCGTGATAAACTGCTTCTTGACTCACATTAAGTCCACAAGTTTCTCACAACATATAAAATGAAAATCCGTCCATTATTGGAAAGCAGTATCTGAAGGCATCCATGGTGGTTAATGACCTAGTTGTAGAGGAATCTCATGGTAACCTTTATGGTATGCCTGACTGCTATTGATTCTGTCCACTTGGTATAGTGATCTAATGCTACAATATTAACTGATTATTACTTGATTTAAGAAAGGGTACAACAACACTGTAAAGATTTTGTGAAAGTGAAAACATGGATGGGCAGGCTGAAAATAAAATACTTTAATATTGGCTTGTGTTGGGCACATTCAACTCAAGGCTCCAGAGACTGACTGATATTTTCTAACATTGCCTCCCAGTAGAGTCTTTCCTTAAGAAGCTGGTATGTCTTCTGTAGCCTTCTTTGGGCTACGTGACAGTGTCCTTCCAGGTTACTAAATTGGTTTGCTCAGCTTCACATATGGTACCCATCTCTCCTATATTTGTTTATGCAGCTGTCCATCTCTAAACCTTGTCTTCTGAATAGTTCTTTATCTTCTTTACTGCATCATCTTATTTTTTTCTATTCCTCATCAGGTCTTTCTATTAGTCTGTAAATCTTATTTCTCTCATAAGCTTGCAAGTAGTAAACAGTTTATCACGATATGCCATCCGCTTTCAGGTGCTTCTCTGCTGCCTGGTGCAGGACCTCAATATTGTATCCTTACATTTTAATGGCCCATATTGAAAGTCTTCCATCTGGATCTATCATGTTTATCAACCATCGTAATTAGGCATGGTCTGTAATCATCGTGAAGTGTATGCCCTATTTTGTAAGCTTAGAAGTGGTGTGCAGCTGTGATCGCTGCTATGCATTTTCACTCTGTTGCTGTGTAATTGCGTTATTCTCTGGTGAAATTCAAGTAGATCTTTATAGGGGCAATCCACTCCTTCTGTGTATAACTGCGGTAAGATCACACCAAAGCCCACAATTCTGGTATTATTTTAAACATAGAAAGCCTTTGCAAAGTTCTTTATATCAGAATTGGTGCTTCCATTAGCTTCTGCTTAATCTGGTTGGAGGCCTCTTCTTGTTCTTGTTCCCAAATTTAAAGTACTCCTTTTTTAGACAGTAATTAGCAGTTTAAAGATTTTTACAGAATTTGGTATGTTTTGGCGGTAGTAACCTACCTTGCTTAAGAATACCTGGACATCTTTCATGCACTTGGGCACTCATCCTGTAATAGCTTCTACCTTTTTGCTGAGTCTTAATTCTTATTTTGTTCAATTAATGACTTATGAATTCTATCTGTCACTTCAAAAAAGAGTACTTGCTTCTTTTCAAACATAAGCTATTCTCTCTAAGACAGTTAAAACCTCCTTTGAGTGTACCAGGTGATCTTGAGAGCCTTGCTGAACACCGTTATGTTGTTAAAGTAGATGGGCACAAATGACATCTTCAAATCTCCAGATATCTGATCCATTATATGTTGGAACATAGCTGGGGCGTTTCACCAGCCCTGTGTCACATGTGTTGGTTTATATATTCCTTGTCTAGTTATCATTGCGCACTTCTCCTTTCTTCTGGATGAAGCTCCATATGTTAGTATCCGCTTGCCAAGTCCATTTCTGAGAAGTAGCGCAATCGTCCAAGTTAATTCAATTCATTGTCATGCACAGTGGTGTGTACAAATCTTTCTTAGTCATGTCGATGAGTCTTCTGTAATCCATGACTATATAACGAGCCCCATCCTTATTCCAAATTAGTAGAAGGGGCGACGCCCATGGATTATTGGATAAGCGTACCAGGCTTTCGTCTATAAGTTGTTGAAACTACTTTAAATTGAATTCTACTTTACTCTTGGAACAGTTTAAATCTTGAATGGAATAGTATGGCACTTCCAGTGCCTATCTTGTGAGCCCCTCACTTGCAAAGGCCACAAATGTTGAGTCCGCTGCTGATAAATATATATTCTAATCAAAGAGTTAATTGAGTTCACTTTCTTCCAATATGTTGACCCTTGCAGCCCAATCTCTTCATGCTGACAATGCCGTGAACTGATTCAATGCCAGAGTAATGGTACATCTTCACTTTAGCAATAGTTTGACCCTTCTTAATCTTTACAGGTTGCTTGACAACGTCCTCATTGATACTTATGCTTTTTTGGTATTTAGAATCGTGTAATCCAGAAATCACACTAGGTTCCTGATCTCTAACTTCATTTTGGAAACTAGACATTAAGTATTATCTATTATGGTATACCATTACTGATGTTACCAGCATAACCTTCTGTTCTCCAGGCAATAAGTCCATCTCTTCACCTGCGTAAAGAGTAAACCAGATTGTGCTTCTATTATTAGTGTTAGTTGCTTCATTTCTTTGTCTTCAGGGTATAATATTGAGTATGTAAAAGTTTCGGTTTTGACTATGCATACTTACTTCTTCCGCTTTTCTTCTCCTATTCTTGAAACACAAGGGGTATCTGGTAGATAATAATACTGACTGAATTTGGTTGAAGTTGATGCTTCCTTCAAACTTAACTAGTAACTGCATTCATATGCGGAAATTGTAGTTGTTATCATCAAGTACCACAGCTGGAGCAGACAAGACAATGGATCCAAACGCCAAGAGTAATGCGGAATAAACTCCTTGTGCTTTTTTGACTCAGGACCAGAAGTTTTGACTTGTCTTAATAACTATTATCTAAGAATAATTAAATCTCTTAATAAGCTTAGAAAGACATGATATTCAGGAGTACTTTTATATAAAACGGCTAAATTTTGACTTTGTGTATGCTGACTTCCACTTTTGTTATGCTTTTACTGATACTTATGCCCGCATTAAAATGGAACTGAATGTCTAACTGAATCTTACTAACTTTTCAGGAAGGCGGGACTACTTGCAAGCCTCAGGTGGCTTGCAGTCTTCAATTGCAATCTTCTTAATTGTGGTTGCCACAAGATTCTTGCCATATGATATACTTTCAATGATCCAAGTGGACTTGGAAGATTTACAATTAAGACTGCTCTGTGGGCTCAAACTACGCTTGGTTAGGTCTGAGGTAAGCGGGTACAACCACTTTGCTTGTGGATTAAATGGAAAAGTATCCCTAATTAAGCCTAAACCATGTTCACTTCATTAATTCTGGTAGTGTGATGTGCATCCCTGCTAAAGGATTCCACAGCCTCCTCTTTAGGCTCTTCTTTTTTATCTTTTTAAGCTTAGAAAAACTTTTTTAAAAATTTCTTTCTGACAGTTGTTACATTTGAACTTAGTGGAACTTTTGTACTTCTGTTCAACTGATCAGTAAGCCTTCTCTTTAGGCTTACCATCACATCACTGAGCAACTTAAACAACCTTTAAACCATGGCAGCGCTATTGATGATTTTGTTGTCTAGAATCCATCTTATAAGCGGCTTTGACGTCAATTAAGGCCTTCTTACGGCCTACAGGGATTCAGCGGATTTCAAATCTAAGTTCTTGTGCACTAGGAGTTGTGAGTGTGATTTAAGTGAACTAATTAAGATGGTATTTGTGGTAACTAGATCCAAAGCTCCACTTGTCCAGAGCTGTTGTGCCTTAAGGTAATATCGATTTTCATAGTCCACAATTGACTTAGAACTCCCCATTCTTGTAGTGAAAAACTCTTGCTTAATATTATGAACATCATGTGTGCTTCCAAACTAGAAATATGAATCTCCTTTAATTTGGACCAAGTGTGATGAGGTTGAAGTGTAGCTCCATGCACCTCCTGTGCTTCTCTGCTCATACATCCCTAAACATGGCAAGATTTTTGTTTGTCGCTGGCTCCATATAAGCTGTTTTTGTATGAATGAAAAAATTGACAAAGCAACTTGCCAAAAATGAACTTATTTCTAAATATACAACGGAAATTAAGATCATCTTCTTATTGAATTTGTCTAGCAGGTTGTAAAATAATCTCTGGTGTTCAAGTAATGGCAGTACATTCTCTTAACGTAGGTAGCAGTCTGAGGGGAGGAAGATACCTTACTTGCACACTTATCCGCGTCCTGCTTCAAGAAATCTAACTTATTATCGTTGCTTTTCAGTTTGACAAGATTGTTTTTAGGCTTTGTAAGGTTTCAATGTTCTCATTCTCAAAGAAATTCGATTTATCTTTCAATTGAGTCATGTCCAGCTCTCTTGTTCTTTCATTCACTGATGGTTATTTGAATCTTCTTAGCTCAATTATCAAGCTAGCTACTTAATGCTTATTGTGTTAAGCATCATGTACATACTCTTCAGATCCAATCTTCTGGAAGTGCTTCTCCATGGTATGCTTACATGATATGTTCATATAACTCTACAATCTCTTGATGATACCCCTTGTAGTGAGCACCTGTTATTTCATGAATGACTCGCTTGAAAAGGGGATACTAATAGAAAGTTTTGTGCCACTTATGATATGTTATCTGATCACCGGGTGCATCATCAAGCAATTTGTAGGGTCTTATTCTTCTGTACATGGAACTTTTAGTCCTGGTTCCAAGCGTAGCCAGCAAGGTTGAAGCCTTGGAATTATATATAATGGGAGCTGCTCCTGAGGAACCTGAACTCCTCACTATCTCTGTTGACAACAGTAAGGCTAAATCCAAACCTTAAACAATGGAAAAATATATTTGGCGTTATGAGCACAAGTAAAAAGAAAAACAATAAAGGCAGATTTTGTGAAATAATTTATTTTTAAATTATTCAAGGTGGGTCAACCTTGGGAAAAATATACCACACCGAGAATGTTTTCTAGCCAGTACAGGTTTCGAACTCAAAACCTGCACTAGGGGTGGAAGCAGTTTTACCCGCTCGGCTAACCAACATTAAAATAAGTTATTTTATTGAAAGAATATATATGTTTATATAGTGCTTAAGGATTAGGTTACAATAAGTAGGACTTGATTTTTACAAATCACTTTTTCTAATGAAGCGATTTTTATTAGTATCTTAGTTTCAGCTTAAGTGGAGTCCAACTCTCTATTCCTCTGATGTCTTATGAGTTTCTTCTATAAAATTATACTGTCTCTATCCTGCTTGTGAATCTGTGGCTGCTGTTCAGAGCTAAACTATGACTCTAGTTGTTCTTGTGGCCCTTGTAGCTCTTGTGGAAGCATGGGTACCTCAGTCATCTTAAAACAAATGGAGTTAAAAAATTAATTTGTTTCCTGTTTTAGTAATATGCTCATTGCTCAGCTTCATATGAATGGGAAAATTCTCTTTGGATGAGGTTTCAGTAATTTATCCATAATTGGCAGTTAAACTCCAAAGGTAAAAAAGGGAGTTCCTTGGAGGCTTCAGATGTGACATTGTGCGCATACTCTTTTGTAACAGTACTATACTGGTGCATCAACAGACATCATGGTGACTGGATGTCAGATTATTGTGGCAGTCAGGGGTTATATAAGAGCTTTCATTATCAGGAATTTTAACCTATTGTAAGCTATAAGAGAGGCTTTAGATTTTTGTAAATTATCTTAGTTGCTGGCTAAGTTATCAGGGACTCCAATTGTTACTTCTGGAAAGCTATATCATTAGTACCAGAATTGTTGTTATTGGAATGAAGGTTTTCAGGAGGGTTTCTTTCCATAGGTCAAGGAATCATCCCCTATAGTTGAGCCATTCTCAACATATGTCACAGTCCTCTAACATCAGGTGGTGTGCTAAATATCAGGGAGTCATGCCACTATCACACCCAATTAACAGTTGTACAGAGATTGTATATGGTCAGTACTAGTATAAATCACATCAGCTGGTGAAACTGTTGGTAAGAAATGGGCAAATGCACCACATCAAGAGTGCAATATTCAAGGTTCTAACATGATTGCAGAAACTGTGGCATTTGTGGCCTCATTAGCCTATGATATGTGTCATTCTAATAAAGATTTTCGCCAAAATTAAAATCATAAGGTTTTATCTCATGAGATAGATAAAATTAGCAGATTTATAGAAAGAAAATAGGCTAAAAAATAATTATAAGCAGTGAGTGTCTCTGAGCTTTTAGAATTCTAATCTTCTCATTGACTTATATTAAATATTATCAAGGCTTGTCATCAAATACCCTTCTCAATACTTATAGGCATTTGCTACTAATTTCATGGTCCTTTTAAATAAGAGTCTTGGTTACTTGTATCCTCAGCCCATATAAAATGGGTGGTTTATTTTTTAGTTTTAAATCATACAAAATATAAATAAGTTTTGTTTTTAAATTCAAAAGTATATTTCAACTAAGTGGCTTAGTATTTAAGTTTCATAGTATCTCAGAATTTTTCTAATATGTATTTGTGAATTAAGAGTAATTATGAGTCCATTCAAAGACTTGACAATGATAATGTACTTGACTTAAGCCTATCAAAATCCAAAATTATAGTGATAAGGCTAACTACTTGGCTAACCACCCTTATACTTAAAGTTATCTCATTGTAATCTTATTTATAATACTTATAACTTTATAATTAAATGTTGGATCAACTTTTTCTTTATGGTTTTGTAATATTAAATAATTTGGTAGGATTATATTTGAAACACAGGTGACTATTTAAAGTCATATGGTCTCTAATTCAAATACTATTTAGTTCATCATTGACTTTATAGATTCTAATCTCAAGCTAAAAGAATATTAATGAAACCTCTTGATCTTATATTTTGATTTATAATTATTAATTTCGTTGTATAAATTCTTTTAAACGTTAGCATTTAGCTAAGTTACTGTGATTAATTTATAAGGTAATTTATAAATTATAGTTTAAAAAGGCTGGATTGATAATGTATATAATTATAACGCTACTCTAATTATATGACTTTTTGATAACTTCTATAGTAATATTTAGTTAGGTGTCTGGTAGATGATGATAATAGTTTTTTATGTTTTATATTTTATTTTAAGTATTTTCTAACTATAATTATATTAAAAAAACTAAAAGTAATTCATCACCACTCTATAATTTATATTTCTAATAAATTTTAGAATCAAACTGAGATTTTAAGTTATAACCTAATCTTTACAGTTATCTTAAATATGTTTCTATCTATATAGATACTAAAGTTAAACGCAACTTTTCTTTCTGCTCAATTTCAATTTTAAGTGATTTAACAAATTATAGTTTAAATTGACTACTCTGAGCCACTGACTAACTAATTCACCCTGATGTCAGAAGATCCACTGCTAGCTGCTCCAGTATAGGGCAGCAGAGAAACTCATCTTAGCATTTTTGCCCCACTGGAAAATGCATTTAGACTAGTACAACTAGTCAGAATTCGTCAAATGGCTTTTATGTCCCTCTGAAAAAATTATTGTTCCACCTCACGTGTGCTACCCAATCTTCTCCACTTTCTCACCTTCCTTCATACCAATATTAATTTTGCCTCAAAGTCAAATATGGATTTTATTAATTTATGTCAGCGAGGAAATAACTGAGCTCATCACTGTTGCTTTCACGCTGGAAGGATTAATTTACTTACGCTCTTTTAAGGGCTATTTTGATGTTGGTCTCACAAATGAGAAGGAGGATTCTAATGCATCCAAAAGCAAAAAAATTATAAAAATACTCCCATCCCCACAACCTGTGCTTATTTACCCACAAAAACCACAATAGTGGTGAGTTTTTCAAACTTCCAACTCACCTCTCACACCAGGTGTTGTATGAGGAGTTAATGTTGGGGCTCTCAGCCTTTGGATCTACCCCCATTATTAATTCACTGTCCCTAATGGTGTCATACAGCTTGCAGCTCATCAGTCTAATGCTTAGCACTCCTTACCACTCAGAAATTGCTAAACAAGTCCTCTTTGTTCCCATGTTACATCAGCAACCAATCATTTCTTATGGCCATGTGTTAAAAAGGAACACTAGATTTACTTGTCTGCATTCCACTTCAAATGCTGCAGATACCAATTCTTATGCTGACACCAATATGGCAGAATATACTTGGGGTACCTTGTTACCAGTACCCCACTGTAACAGATCAGGAGGCACCTGATCCATACATTGACTCAGATTGGGTGAAAATTGATCCAAATGTGGCCCTAGTTCAATGGGCATCAAATTTGGTAAGTTTGGAGCTGGAAAAAATCGCCATCCCAAATCTGAATCACCTCTGGGGAATGATAACGGGTTTACATGGGGTGTGGATGGTGATCCAGTGGGATGGCAAATCTTCACTAATGATGTGGTGGTCAGGGCTCAGAAGAGTCTAACTAGGTGGAAGCTTATTTGATATTTGCAGCGGATAATTTAATAGAAGACGCTGCAGCCCTGTAGGGAAGTTGTGTCTTCTATGAGGAAATCAAAAATAAAGAATTTTGCTGAGCTCAAATTTTATTAAATTTATTTTAGTAAAAAGGTCAGATCGGATCAAAGTCATGAGCTCCGCCAGTGAGCTTGGTGTGGCATTGGCGTCATTTTTGGCCTTTTCCTGGTACCAGACCCTGCTACTGATGTGCAGTGTCATGGGAACAGTGGTCCATGAATACGTGGCAATGATGATACATTGCAGTCAGGTTTGGGGATGGGCCTCTGCAGGCCTGTACCTAGTATGGTCAGTAACTTGGCTTTTACTGCCCAATTCATTTGTTGTGTATTGGCGCGAACCCACCCATTACATTAGACACAACTTTAATACTTTCTTGTCAGTTTTGTGGGGCCCCAAGAAGTGGAGGTGGTCCCAGGCAGGGAGGAATGGTACTGCCATGTGTTGATGGTGGTAATGGTTAGCTTCTCGCTTATGTTCGTGATAAGAGAAGTGATCCAAGTGTGTAGTTAGAGGCCTGTAAGGATGGAGGAACACCAAGGGGGACCTGTATCCCCAAAAAGATGGGTAGCGTTGCCTATGGAGGCCTTAGAGAAGATTCACCAAGTGGTGTCACGGATTTGTTTTCAGGTGCTGTTGGCTCAAGCAATGGGTGGGGAGACCAATTTCTCATTGCAGATCGCGCAAATCATGGATGCACTACCTCCAGAACTTCCTGGGTGGGTGCAAGAGTTGGTTGAAGAGCAAGGACGCCTGCTGGGATCCATGGATGAGTGTGTGGACTGGATTGACTGGGCGGCTTGTCCAGATGAGGCGCAGGATGAGGCGTGGTTGGCTCTGTTGACAGTAGAACAGGGCTGAGGTTCAGTGGAAGAATATGGGCTAATCTTCCAGCCATTGGCAAAAGCAGTGAGAGACTCAGATTCACAATCATCGCGAATGTTCAGACAAGGGCTGCAGGCGGACATGTTGGCCACCATGGCGGCTGCTAAAATTCAGGGTTTGTTGGCGGGGGAGATTGCTTTCGTGATGCAGGTAGAAAAGCAATTGGCGTTGGCACAGAACTGGAGAGAGGATATAATGTCCCCAGGAAGAGTCCAGTCGCCTGTCGTTGCTAGCAGAGTACAAGGAGGCTGGCGGGGCTCTCCATGGAATTTTGGGAATATCCATGGGGGATCCCATCAGGGTAGTGGAGAGGAGTTGGGAAGAACAGGTCCAGGTCCTGGGAAGAGCTATAGTCACCCAACCTACTTTGCCTGCAAATTTGCAATCTGAGAATGCTTCTAACATTAAACCTTCTTCACTTTATCCCAGGTTATATATATGGTCAAGCTATACTCACGTGGCTGGACTGAGAAGGTGCTGGCCCTGGTGGATACAGGGGCTGAGGAAAATTATGTGGAGTTTGCCTTAGCAGAACATTTGCAGTTGGAAATGAGAAGTGGTCCCAAGGTGGTGTTTGCCAAGTATTGAGAAGAGCCCCATTGTGGGTTCTGGAGCCCTTAATTGTCATTCAGCAGAACCCTTTTTGGTTGAAAGAGGGCTTCTGTGCAATACAGAATCTGGCCCACCCCGTGGTGCTGGGGATGCAATGGTGGCATCGCTTCCAGCCACGAATCAATGTGTTGCATAAAAGAATTACCTTATCACTCCAGATGGACCTCAGATGACGTGTAAGATGGAGGTTGGGGGCGACATCCTGAGTGGATGCAGGAGCTTAGGGGGAATGCAGGAGGTAGAGCTCTCACCCAAATACATTGACTTCATTGATGTGTATAGTCCTATTGGAAGTTCACCTTTTTCCCCTATGGGTTTGTTTGCATTCTCATTTCATTTCAAAGAGGTATTGGACCTTCCCAAGGGATGTCCAGTCTATCCTCTAAATGAATGGGCCAGGGAAGCTTTGGATAGCCATGTAGAGTCCATGTTAGACAAGGGTTTGATTGAGCCCTTCATGTCTCCGGTGGTGTCTCCTGTGTTGTTAGTACCAAAGGCAGGTGGCGACTTATGCCCATTTTTGGATTTCCGATGTCTAAATGTGGTCATAGAGCTGGATTTGTATTGATGCCCCTTTTGGAGGATATTCTTCTGATGGTTACTGTACGCATAATGTTTATATAGCTCAACCTAGTGGATGCATTTAATCAGATTTCGGTGAGGCTGGAGCATCAGCAATACATGACGTTCAAGTGCTACCTAGGAGTGTACCAATACCGTGTGATGCCATTTGGGGTTGAGGAACGCTATAGCAGTGTTCCAATGGATGATCGACCATGTCCTTGAGGGGGATGATCAGACGATGCTGTGCCACTTATATGGACAATATTTTAGTGTTCTCGCGATCCCAGGAAGAGCACGCTTGAGATGTTTGGGAAGTTTTGGGGGCAATTGGGTGAATGGGTTTGAGGTTGAAGCCCTCAAAGTGCGAATTCAACTGGAGTTGGGTGTCATTCCTCAGCAACGTGGTGTTCTGGAATGGTTTGAGGGTGTGTCCAGATAAGCTTTAAGCAGTATGGGCATGGAAGGCTCCCATGGATCAGATGGGGGTGCAAAGTTTCCTGGGTACCTTGAACTTCCTTCGTCAGTTTGTGAAAAATCTTTCCCAAACAGCCTTACCGCTCACAAGTTTGAGCCAGGATGTTCCATTTGTATGGGAAAAAGGGGAAGAGCGAGCGTTTGAATTACTAAAGGGTAAGTTACTTACTGCACTGGTAATGGCCCATCCGGATCCAGGGAAACCTTTTGTGGTTGAGATGGATGCCTCAAATTATGCTGTGGGGGCAGTATTGCTTCAGGAGGGGGAGGATGGTTTGGAGAATCCCATGTGTTACTACAGCCATTAGCTGCTCCTCACAGAAATGAACTACCCAATATATGATAAGGAACTGCTGGTGGTGATGGCAGCCTTGCGTGAATGGCAACATCAACTTCTCTATACCCAGCATCCTTTTGTGATTCAAATGGACCACAAAGCCTTAGAGTACTATCGCCAACCCTGGAAGATGAACCAGCAACAAGCCAGATGGCATGTGGAGCTGGTCCGTTATGATTTCCGGGTGGAGTACTGGCTTGGGGCTTCAAATTTCCTGGCAGATTGGTTGAGCTGAGATGGGGCCTTTGTATATGAGAAGGGGGAATTGTAGGAGTTCAACACCGCAACAATGCTCCATCCAATCATTTCACAATGGTTGAATATGGGGGGAGGAAGTTGGGGGAGGAAGTTCAATGGAAGCAGAATAGCACGGAGTTTTCATGAAGGCTAAAATCCAAGATGATGGAGGGTCAGCCGCACTGGTACCACGTGGATTTCATGAAGAGGGTTGGGGTGTTATACCACTAGTCGCGTGTATGGGTATCTAACACATCACTAAAATGGAAGGTAATCAGGGCTTCCCATGACCATCCACTAGTGGGTCACCCGGGAGTGAGGAAGACAATGGAGTTGGTACAGCGGGAGTATTCTTGGCTGAGCCTTCATAAGGATTTCCAGAAGTATGTGCGGGAGTTTTTTGTATGTGCAAAGTCAAAGCCATTGAGAAAACTGCCATTGGGTAAGTTAAATCTGATGCCAATACCTCAGACCGCTTGGAGTTTAGTCGGTGTCAATTTCATAGTGGGACTTCCAAAGGTGCAGGGAAAGGACAAAATTATGGTGGTCATGGATAGACTCACTATATACGCTGAATTCTTCTCATGCACAGGGAGATTTTCAGTGAAATATGTGGTGAGGGTTTTCATTATTGAGGTGTTTTCCTGTAATGGCTTACTTGAGGAAATCATTTTAGATTGTGGCCCACAATTCATTTCAAATTTTGTCAAGTCTACTCAGAAGTCTGGAGATCAGACTAGGTCAGTCCTCAGCGTATAATCTGCAATCCAATGGTCAAACGGAGAGGGTGAACCAGATACTTGATTAGTATCTGCGCTGTTACATGTCTAATCGACAGGATTACTGGGCATCATGGGTCCAGATGGCCCAGTTTGCTTACAATAACCACTCTCAATCCTTGTCAGGAATATCGCCATTTTTTGTGAAGCATGGACTCAACCCTAAGTCAAATGGGGGATCTACGGGTGGCATATGTCAGGGGGTGGATAAAATGATTCATACCCTATCAGAAATCAGGAAGACGCTATAGGGAAACTTGGAGCAGGTGGTAGCTTGGCAGAAGCGTCAGGCCAATTGACAAAGGGCGCCGGATCCATTGTTTGAACCTGGGGACTGGGTTCTGGTATTGGCCAAGAACTATTCCATCCCTGTTAAGAGTCATAAGCTGGGTCCGAAATTTCTGGGCCCATACCAGATCATCTGAGCTATTTAATCAGGTCGCCTTCAAGTTGAGTTTACCAGTGGGTTCCAGATCCCATCCAGTGATTCATGCTTCCCAGCTACAGGCTTTTGGGGGTGAGGGGCCCAAGCGCCACGGTCCACTGAATCCTAGAGAGGGGGAGATCCCAGGGAATGAGGTGGAGTGGATACTGGATGCCAAGTGGGTGAGAGGCTGACAGCAACTGTTGGTGAAGTGGATGGGCTATCTGGTAGAGGAGTCAATGTGGCAGACAATGGAGGACTGTGTGCGGTGCCTAGAGAAGGTCCAGGAGTTCTGGTCTTCAAAGGGGGTGATGTAATGGATCAGGTGGCACCTGATCTGTACATTGACTTGGATTGGGTGGAATTTGAATGAATGTGGCCTTTGGTTCATCAGGCATCAAACTTGGTAAGTTCAGAGCCAGGCGAAATCGCCATCCCAAATCTAAATCACCTCTGGGGAATGACAACGGGTTTACATGGGGTGTGGATGGTGATCTGGTGGGATGGTGAATCTTTGCTAATGATGTGGTGGTTGGGGCTCAGAAGAGTTTAACTAGGTGGAAGCTTATTTGATATTTGCAGCGAATAATTTTAAGAGAAGACTCTGCAGCCCTGTAGGGCAGTTGTGTCTTCTATGAGGAAATCAAAAATAAAGGATTTTGCTGAGCTCAAATTTTATTAAATTTATTTTAGTAAAAAGGTCAGATTGGATCGAAGTCATGAGCTCTGCCAGTGAGCTCAGTGTGGCGTTGGCTTTGTTCTCAGCCCTTTCCTGGTCGCAGACCCTGCTACTGATGTGCATTGTCATGGGAACAGTGGTCTTTGAATATGTGGCAATGACAAGACATGGTGGTTGGGTTTGGGGATGGGCCTCTACAGGTTTATACCTAGTGTGTTCAGTAACTTGGCTTTTACTGCCCAATTTGTTCATTACATATTGGCTTGAACCCGCCCATTACACCCACTACCACTTCAGTCTTGGGCCAGCAACCCAAAACTCCTTATTATAAAACCCCCACCCAGCCTTAACCATCAGTTCACCCTCTAGACAATCAGGTGGAGGCTTGGACCACCAATTGCTCGCGAGCACCTTCCCATTTGTCCATTCAACCTCACTCTTATGCTTAGGCCCCAATATTTTTTAGCCAGAATCCCTGGTCCTTATTAGATGAGTTTCTTGAACTAGGATTCTCATTGAAATGTTCAATATTATAATTAAAAAAAAAACTTAAAATATTATGACAACAAATTTCCACCTCAGTTCTATGTTCACCAAATGAACACTGTACCATTCTGCTCTGATCATTCTCTCACTGTTGAAGTGGCTAACTTTCCTGAATGTCGTCCTCTCTTCAAAGCTGTAGCTCAATTTTTACAATGCTAACAGAGGGTCTGATTGCCTTCTCTGTCACAGATACCCTTTGTTGCCACAGATAAGTGTGCTCTTATTATATTCCATAGAATTGCCCACAAGTTAATCCTGAATGTCATAGTAAAAGCCCATAACCCAAAAAGCTAAGATCACACACAACACCACTGCCACCTTTATCAAGCTTCCTGAACCCCAAATCCAGGAAGAGCATTATCTCACGACCTACTTTGGTGCCTTTGTTGTGGCGCACGATGCCTTATCTGGATCTATCTTGGGTAATATTAAATCCCATATGACTGATGCCCCATTCCCCTTACTTTCCACCTGAGCCCACACCTTACTTTGTGCTGATTAATCTGAAGGATTGCCCTCTGATCCTTCCTCCCTATCCGCCATTATTGGCTAGTTGTTTACCGTTAACAACTTGTTGATTTTTAATTCTTTTGTTTCAGTGCCATTTTTTTCACTTGAGCATTACAGTTCATTTTTATTTTTTAATAGTTTTATTCAGTAACTTCCATCCCCTAGTTGGCTTCCTCAAATAGTTGCATTATAGTTAGAGAAACCTATAGATAAATATACTATGTTAAGTCTAGCCACATACTGGGTTTTGACCTATGTATATATGGGGAGCAGTAACATTTTTACCATTAGGCTAGTCACCTTACATATTATTCAATAATGGGAAAATATCATTTAAACTATCTGGCATCACCTTTGTATCATCTAAATATATATGTTCTATATCTCTTTCTAAAATTCTGGACTAATTTAAGCAAACTTGGGACAGATAGTTATACAAATTAAAAAGCACTGTAGTCTATATATTGATAATATTAAGAAAAAAGGCACATATCTTAATATAAATAAAAATCACTCCTTCAACTTAAGCCCACTTCTGAGCCTTTTGTTGTAAAACTTCGATTTATCCTACTTCAACTCACCGCACCACCATACCATCAATTTTCACAGCCCCACCACCTGCCGCACCAACATGGGGCATTGGCGACACTCCACCAGCATTTTCTGCCCTGCTGTAAAATGCTTTTGGACTGGATTGTCCAGTCCTTAAAACTTGACTGTCTGCTATATCCCCCTAAAGGACTTAGCTCTCCATATCGCATACAACTATCTAATTTGCCCCTACCATCTCACCCTCCCTTGATTGTATACTCACTCTTACCTTTACATTGACCATGGGCATTTATTCCTGTATGCCAACAAAGTGATAATCAATCTTGTCACTTCCCCTTTTGTGCCAGATTGCTTTATTGAATTCCACCCTCAAGGGCACTTTGATATTGGTTTCTTTTTAGAGGAGGATGCTGCTGCAGCGGCAACTCCATTAATATATAAAATACCACAATACCCACCATTCATACTCGCCTCCCCAATGACACCACGCTGGTGGGGTCATTCACAAACTTTTGCATCTCCACCCACAAATTTTGTATGAGTATTTGATGTCAGGACCTTTGCCCTATGGCATCAACCCCAGTCTTTAGTTCACCATCCTTAGAAGTATGGAGCGCCTTTCAGCACCCCATGCCACTGCCATCATTCCCCCCTCCACTTCACTACTGACCAACAGATCCCCCTACGCGCTCATATTGCTGCAGTGCTGAACCATTTCTTCTGGGCTCATGTCAATAATGGTTGACAAATTTGTCCCATCTGCTTTGAGTTAAACCATTCTAGAAAGTCTTGTCAACAGACCACTAATTCTATCAATATTCCTATTCTCACCACTGAGCCACCATCACTTGACTGGGGAACTTCGTTGCCCCCACTTACTCATCCCACTTAACCATCAGGTTCTATTGAGAATGTGCCACTAACTAGTCCACCAATCACCCTCAAGGTCCTGATTTAGATTTGACCAATCAAGAGGGTTCTTGGACCCCCATTTGCACTCAAGCCTCGTTTCAATCATTCTCCCAAAACTAACTTTATGACAACATCTATATTAAATTTAAATAAAAGCTATGGGAATTATTAGGTGAGGTTACTGAGTTAGTAAATTTTATTTCAGCCTCAGCTAAAGAGACTAACGTTGATCAATTTCTGAACAATGATTTTGATACAAAAACTAAATTTAAGCTTTATACTCCTAAACCTAATGCTTACGCATTTATAAGCAATCATCAAATTGCCCTTTCCATAGCTGACTCACCTGCTCATCAACAACTCCGCACTGCAGCTTTGAACTCAGCTGTCATGCTGCAGCATGGTTTACTCCCTCGCTTTCCCCTTAATTTCCCACGCACTGCAAAAGCTAAAATTAACAGGCTTCACAAGACTGTATCTGTTGCTCTCAAAAAAGTAGCTAGTAAAGCTTTTTTTTCTTTCTTAGATATGCCAGTTTACCCCCACAATGCAATGTTATTCCTAAATTTTACTGACGTCCATAACCAAGATGAACATCACCACGCTGACTATGTCAAGGCCATCTTCACAGCGCAGTAGGAACTAATAACCCTCCTTTCACATTCCCTAAACCTCACTCTGCTGATGCCCCCATGCCTCTGCTTTTTGTCCTCATACAGGCCAGTAATGCCTATGCCTGTGCCAAAAAGCAGTCTTCTGATCCCTTTCCCTTCCACCATGGTCAGATAAGTTTTCTCCGCTGTCAATTGTTGGCTATTTGTTGTTTTGTGTAGGTCTTCTGAGCTGCTTGTTTTATTCGTTTTAGTTTGTTTTGATTGATTTTGTTAGTTTTTTCTTTAAAGCTTTGTTTATTCCGTCTCCTGGTCGGCTTACCATGATAAGTTTAAAATAAAATATAATCATTGTATGTATGTATGTATGTACTGTATGTATGTATGTATGTATGTATGTATGTATGTATTTAGAAGACACTATCTCATAAAGGAATGAACTAAAAGGCACCAAACTTGGCAAAAAAGCTCTATAGATCTTGGGAATGGTAATAGGCTATTCTTTTAAAAGTTAAAATAAGTTTTACTAAAAGCTATATAAAAGGTTGGAAAAAAATATAAGATTTTTAAGATAATTGTATAGATTTTGGCTTAACTTTTTGGTATCATTTGTTTTATAAAAAAGGCTAATAGATTCTAATGAGCAGTTGGAAGTTGTTAGTTATTTATAAGTTGAACAATTGGTTTTAGATGAGCAGTTGAAAGTTTTAGGTTGATTTGATGGGCTTAATGGTTTCAGTAATTGATTAAAGTTTAGTTAATTTGTTAATCAAATTGGTTTCAACTGAGTGGTTGGTGGGTTTATATTAATCTAATAGAGTTTTTTCTTCTTAAACTTATTGATGGCCATCTACCAACATAAAAGCTAATCAATTTTGATCATTTATAAAATTTTAAATGCACAAGAAAAGCTAGTTAAAGCATGATATTGATGACATAAGGAGAAAAATTTCTAAAGTGCTATATTTATGTATTTATATATGGGACTTACTATCTCAGGAACAAATGAGCCAAAAAATACCAAACTTGGGGCAAATACACCTTAAATTTTAGAAATATTAATAAGTTATCTTATAGAAAAATGCTGGTATTTGCCCTCATAGTTGTGAAGCCTTGACCTTAGGCTTTCAATGCATATATTTATTTAGGAAAATATGCTTATAAATTTTATTATTAACATAGTGATTAAACTTTATCAGGTTAAAGGCTTGGAATTAATAACCTTAATTTACATGTTTCTAAATGGTTAATAATGCTAAATTTTCAACTAAACAAAGCTGGGATAGTTGCCTTTCCAGAGCCCCACTACCAATATGATTATAGCAGGATGAAAAACTATTTATACAATTTATAATGACAAAACGCTTCATTAAATGAATACAGAATGACTCACCATATAATGCACCACTGGCAATACCCAGCGAATTAAATTTTTTCTTGCTTTTCTTTAACTTACAATCTTTTTTGATATGAAATCTTTAAATTTTAAATTTATTATGAGGTATGACAACCAGGGGATGGACATTACCAAAGCGCAGAAAGCGACAATAAAACTGAATGAACTAAACTCTCAGACTGAAAGAAAATGACTGTTCAAAGAACAGGTGAAACATAATGATTGAGACACCAACCTACCAGGTGGGACAGCGCCGAGGCGCTCATCCTACCATGGCGGAAGGGGAGGGGGATTGGGGGGCTCATTCTCAATCTCATGCTCCTCATTGGCGAGATCATGGGGTCAAGGATGAGAGCAAAGGGGTGGAGTGATCAGCGACATGTGGAGCAAGGTCAGTAACAAGCGGCTGCTTGAGGAAATTATTGTACAACAGTAAGTTGCCGATGTAACTGGAAATGGTGGCCTCCACCTTGATATGAAATCTTGCGTCCTACATTTAACACACTTTCTAACATAACCTATTGATAAAATTTTTCACAGTTACTAAGGTCAGATGACAAAATATATTCCAAAATTGTATTTTAAATTTTCATAGTAAAATAAAAATTTTATATGTAAGAAGTGAAAATTTTATATGCTTCTAATAGTAATTGGTATATTATTGTGGTTAAGTGTAATGGAACAAATTTTATTCATCAATTGCTATAAATTAAGATATTAGGAATGATGGTTGCAAACCAGCAATTTGAATCAAATCTTCCACAATTTATAACTATAAATTTTATGTCAGTTACTCATCCAAATTATATTAATTAGGGATCAAACTTACCAGAATGACAAAAGAATTATCCAGTTTGTATGTCTAAAATATTTTTTAATTTTGACTCAGCAGTTGAGTTTATATTCCGGCATAACCTACTCCATCCCTCTCAAGTTAGAATGCTAACTTGTTTCTGATTTCCCCATACTGCGTTCCCACCATTTTTGGGCTCCCTCATCAGATAGGCCAATCTTAAATAAATTATCATTTCGTTTGATTTTTATTTTAAATTATAAAGTATTTGGTTGATTCCATATCTATCACAGGTTGGTCAGTAATACGTTAAGAATCACGCAGACATTGAACCATCACTCACCAGTTGTCATAAGCTGCAAACTCTTAGCCTCAGAAGGTGTGAGATCATTTTGAGGTATTGATGGGCCTTCTGATCTCACCACACTTTGACCTGGTTGTGGTCACTAGTGGAGACACCTGTAAGTGCATGTTGCCAGTAAGTGCATAGTCCCTGGGTCCAAACAGGTGGCTAGAGGCTGGCAGATTATGGCCGCCATATTAACCTCCACCCAATTGGCAATCTTCCCAAGTCACCACCAAGCCTCTGTTGAAGTGTAGGATAATCAGTTTGAGTCCAATGACTGACAACCTGATAATCCTTATTCCACCGCTCATAAAAAGGCAACTCACTTCCAGTATAAGGTTATATGTACTGGGATGACAGCTAGGCCTTGAGAACCTGGTTTGCTACATTATTCCAACTTTATTCTTCTGTGGCATGCTGTGGTTCTTTCCAGCTCATAAGATAGGGGGATGGCCATTGTCTCAAGAAAATCTAGCCTATCGCCTTTTCATCAGTTTTTGTGGACCCCTGATGGTGGAGGGGAGGTTGGGGGCCAATTGGACCACTGGTAGTTGAGGCCTTTTACACCCACCAGCAGACCTATAAGGGGAGTATTAACACTTTCTGTGACCCTTGGTTTCTGATCAAAATTCCCCTTTCCTCCCATTGCAATAAAGTTGTTAATTGAAAGATTTCCTACTAAATCGCTCAAGCTCAGTGAAGCTTTGGGGTTTTCCCTTAGAGTAATGTATTAAAACAAATTTCGTTCATCAATTCTTATAAATTGAGAATCAGCAATGGTGGTTGTGAATCACAGTTTATCATTTCTGCTGAAGTTTATGTTATAATTATATATTTGTTATCATGTCCAAATTATGGTAATTAGGGATCAAACTTACCAGAATGACATGGGAATCATCCAGTTTCCACGTCTATTTATATCATAATTTTGACTCAGCAGTTGAGTTTATATTCCAGCATAACCTATTCCAACCCTCCCAAGTTAAAATTCTATCTTGTTTTTGGTTGCTCCATACTGCATCCCACCATCTCTTGGGCTCCCTCGCTAGATAGGCCAATCTTGAATGAATGACCATTTTTCTTGATCTTTTTTAGTTATAAAGTACTCAGTTGGTTCCGTTTGTATCCCAGTTAGTCAGCAATTTTTTCATAATTGCATGAACATTAAACCCTTGCTCACCAGGTACTGTAAGCTGCAAACTCATGGCCTTGAAAGGTGTAAGTTATTCTGTGGTAACGTTGGGCCTGCCAATCTTGCCACACTTTGACATGTTATGGTCACCAGTGGAGACACCTGTAAGTGTGTATCTCCAGTAAGTGCATGCTCCCAGGGTCCAGGAAGGTGGTTAGAGGCCAGAAGAGTATTGGCTGCCACACTGAACCTCCACCCAAATGGGCAATTCACCTGAGTTACCACCAGACTCTTTTGTTGAAGTGTAAGTCAATTAACTCGAGTCTAATGGCTGAAAACCTGATACTAACCAATTCTGCCACTTGATCAAGGCAACTCTCTTTCAGCGTAAGATTATTTGTTCAGAATGGCAAGCCAGGTCATGATACTTGGTTTGTTGCACTTAGCAGTTTGTGTTTTGTTCATATAATAGTTTAGGTAGTTTTTCCAAGTGGCTGTTGGTCAATTTGGTTAATTATCAAGTTAATTATTTTATTTAAAGGTTTTATATGGCGAAATTTCAGAAAAGTAAGGCTATAAGGCCCAGAATAGCCTTTTGTTCTCTAAATTACTAGTTCACAAATTAACCAATATCATATGGCAAAATCCTGATCAAAATTACCTCTCAGAATTGCCAATGCATTGCTATTTAGCAATATAAAATTTAAATTAGCTTCCTGATGTTGTATGAATATTATTTTAATCAGGCGATGCACTACTGCTCCAAAAATACAAAGAAGAGCTATCTGATTAGTCTTCTTTTGATCATCAGACAGACTAAGGTAACGCAGGAAAACAATTCTCTCTGTTGTATTCCTAAATATCTAAGCTATATTCAGATTATACCTATTAATCATATTATCATATCCTTCCCTTTATCTTATATTTATCTTTGTTTCATCTTACCACTATAAATAGTGCCACTATTTTCTTAAAAAAAGTTCTTTTACATAGAAATACCCTATATGATTTTATTTAATATTAGTTATAATGTTATTATAAATGTCTAAAGTCTCGTCCAATGCTATGAACTTCAAAGCCCTGCCTTTAATAATCGCGCCTCTAGTGATTCTACCCTAGTGGTCCAACAAAAATGTAAGAATTTTATTATAATTTCAATTATAATTATATTTAGAGCTTTAAAAATATAAGATTTTAATGGTATTTTTATGTAATATTTTAGGTTTGCGTTTTGGTACTATTCATTTAAATTGATAGATTCATAGTTTTGATTGGAGATTGTAAGTTGTTGGTTAATTAATAGTTCAGTTGGTTTTAGGTAAATAATTAATGGTTTTGTTTGATTTAATGGCTCAATGGTGTTGTTTAATTGGAAGATTGTCAATCTATCAGCAGATGTTCCCTCCCTGGTCTAATACCTTCAGCCCACTTATATATTTTCATCTGCTTTTCCTTTAAGACCCCAAAATTTCATTTCCCTTTGAAGTTTTAAGTAGATCTTGTATAAAATCCTGCTCACAAATTTCAATAGAGCATCAAAATACTCTGTCCTTACTTTTTCCTGTTGTTATCTTTTAGGATTTATCCCCACCCCACATTCTCAGATATTTTAGGCCAAATTTCCCATTTAAAACACCTATCACTAACAACTAGCATGAACACTTACCCTGAAAGCTGAAGTTCTTTGAACTTCAGGTTGTTATTAACCTAGGATTCCCAAACCATCATTAAAAAATGTTGGTCTTGCCAGGGATGACACCCTAGAGCCTATAAATACTTCTCCTACTGACCAAATGACTTCCATCTACTTTATGGGGACCTGCACCCAGTAGAACCTTGAAAAGTTTGACCATGGGTACATTTTACAAGTGGTTGAAAAGCTATAACACTTGGGTGATGAATATAGAGTCTGCTCCCAACAACGCTTACAAGAAGTGGCCAGCTTGCTCAAAGAAACTTCTCAAAAATGGCACAGTGCCAAACTGATTTCAAATCCTGGGCCCAATGGCAAGCTTGTTCCAAAGAAAATTTTCAGATTTCATTCTCTTAAACTAAGAAAAAGTACAACAGTTGATCTCCAGATTTTCTCAACTATTGGCAGTTTCTCACCAAACTCAAGGATCTTAGGGACTTTGGGGAAAGATTACATTCTGGCACTGCAAGGAAGTTGTTCAGCAACTCCTCAACTGGCTCTCAATTTCTTAAAACCTTTATCTTGATACAGCATACCTGGCACAATCAACTTTCATAGATCAAGTTATTGCTGTTTACCTGAACTATGAAAAAATGGTTTTTTGCCACAGTAATCACCCCAAAATTCTGCTTCAGCAAATTTGAATACCAAAGATTTAGATGTCTACAACACCAAAGATATCAAAAATTTTTGATATTAAGCCACCCTTAGAAATTAATCAACAGATATACGTCTAACTGGCCATGTCCAGTAATTGACCATATTGGACCATGGCAGAGGTCCTACTTAACCTTTAATGGTTTAATTGTGGCCAACTTGGGTGACACTTTTGCCAATGTCAAGCCCTTGCACTCAACGCCAGATAGTTTATCTGGGTGGTCATTGCCCTTATTGAGGAGATTAACAAAACCGGGCCATTGTAAGGCCTCAGGTGCCATCCATCAAGCTGGACAAGAGTGTATACTCCTTTAGAACCAAAAAAAGGTTCAACTTTAAGACCCTACCTTTCACCCAGATTTTTAACCTAAGGAATACCCTAGTTGAGAGATGAGTAGCTGCCGCCCCTCCCTGATTTGTCACATGCTTTTCTCACACTTCACGCAACCCAAGTCCATTATAGTGTCAAAATCTGCAAATTTTTAATTTCAAAAATTTTAAACATCTTTGTGAAGACTTTAGGAGAATTCAGAAACTTACACCACAGTCCCCATTTCCTTTCCCCAAAAGGTAGTTCAATCATAAGTCGATTTGAAATGGGAAACTTAGCTAGAGGACAAAATTTGAGAAAAAGGTTGGAAAGTAAGGGCTAAAAAATGGTGATTGGACCCCAATATCCCATTTTAAAATTAGAAATGTGAAGTTGAACATTTGGAAGTCGGTAAATTGTCCTGAGAATAGCTTGGAAGCCTTGGTTATTGCTGTCAGCGTTACAGTTCTTTAACTGTTGTTGAGGTCTAAAGGTGGGCTCAAAGCTGGAAAATTGCAAAAATGGTCACACTAGGATTGGAACCTTAGAAATTTATAAAAATTTAAGTTCAAAGCCAAATGCTAAGCCGATTATGCCAGAGGAGTTCAAAAAAACTAAAGAATGTACTTGATACTTAATACATTATTAGATTAAAATGTGTCAATATTTATAGTTATATAGGGACGTGGTGCCTCAAGGATCTTTATGGCCCCATCCATTCAGGATCTTTCATGGCCTTCCAAACTGACCGCATGTGTGGCACCCTCATTGTACTTCATCACCCCCATGAACATAGTGATGGAAACCCCACCTCATGTGATTCAGGATTTGGGGATGAGACTCCTGAAGTCATATCCATTAATCCTCAAATGCATGTGGATCCCTGACTGAGTTTGGAATTGGTGCCATTAAGATAAGGCTCCGTTCAAATAGCTCTAGAGTTATTTTGTTGCGGCTCAATTTAAAAGTAGGGACTTCAATTCGTTTTGCATCTTGAATCCAAACTATGCATCCTCAAGATACTGTCACAGAGGTATAGGGCTGTAGGAACTGGCCATGCACCCTATTAACCATGGTCCCCTGTTTGACATCAGCAATGGAGTACTCTGACTTCATCTTATAAAAACCCTATAAGGGCTTGACCAAAGAACGTCTAGCCTATTCTTTCAAACTCCAGTCAATGGTGATAGAAGAGAATAAGGTCACCTAATTGAAAATTTGGTAAGGAGGGTCAGCCAAGTTTAAATCAGGATGTCTTTCTTCATGTAGTGGTGACAATGCCTTGTGTGCTAGAGCTTGAAGACGAAAAATTTCATCAGTTAAGGCCCTCATAGTTAATTCAGAGTTCTCAGGTGTGAAGGTCTCAAGAAATGGCTGGACACTACTTGGTAGCTGGGGTACATGCCCATATAGAGCTTCAAATGAGAACATATTGATGACTCAGTGGTAGCTTATCCTGTAGGCAAGCAAAGATCAGGGTAGGTAGTGGTTCCAGCAAGCAGGATCTAAGGTGGCCATCCTACATAAAATGAAGATAAAAGTTCCATTAGCGCGTTCTACCACCCCATTAGTTGATGGGTGGTAAGGGCAGCGAAACTCTGGGTAGTGCTGAATAGCGAGGTAATTTCTTGTACTACCTGTGAGGTGAAGTTCAACCTGTTATCCAAAAGTAAGGTTTGGGGGCACCCATGCTGGGTGAAAACAGATCAAACAAGAAAGAGAACTGTGGCTTTGGCAGTGGCAGCTGGGACCAAAATCGCTTCAACCCACTTGGTTAAATGGTCCACTGCTAGGATAATATACTTATGGCCATGCAACCCAGTGGGAAGAGAGCCCACCACAATAATGCTAATGACATTGAAAGGCCCTGTCAGGGCAATTACTGAGTGTTAAAATTGAGGATTGGCTTGGTCTTGGGACTGGCAAGTCATACATGCCTCCAAGACCTCTTGGATGGTTTCTACCCATTCAGTTCCAGTAACATCATGACTTCAGCCATTTGTGAGTCTTCTTAACTGCTCCGTGTCCCACAGTAGAATGGCCCCCTAGAATAACATTGGTTCAGGAAGAAGAGTGGACATAAGGGAGCCACTTCTTATTGACCTTCTTGTAGAGCAGCCTATCTTTTTTTGAGTGTTATGAGTCATCCTTCAGAGTTCAGCTTGGACCTTGGAAGTTTCCAACTCCCATTGCTCAGGTCAACCTATCAGACCATACAGTCAGTCATCCTCAGGGGTCAAAGCTACTAGTACTAGCATCCTGGTGAGGCTGTCAACATTTTGGTAAATAGTGTTTGCATTATGGATAATGGTGAAATCATAGCTCTGCAGTAATAAGGCTCACCTGGATAAATGGCCATCTGGGTTCTTCATTCTATGGAGCCACCAGAGCGAGAAGTGGTCTGTAACAATGGTAAAGTGAGTATCATAGAGATAAGGCCGAAAATGTTTGATGATTAGCAAGAAAGCCAGGCACTCCCTCTTGGTAACGCTGTAGTTCTGTTTAGCTTTACTCAGTGTCTTACTAAAATAGGCCACATGATGGTCAACCTGATTTTCATCGTGTTGGCTAGGATAGCCCTGATGACAGCATCACTTGCATCTGTAAACAACAAAAATGGTTGGTCAAAACGTGTTCTCACTACATGGGGCTCCAAGCTGTCCTAAGTGAAAACTTTTATCACAAATAATGGAGAATACTAGCAGTCCTAAAGATCGATCTGCTGAACAGTCAAGAAGCGTTGCTTTATGGATTAGTACCTTGCGGTATGAAGTACCACCATCACAGCCTGAGAGGTTAGAATTCTGGGCCACATTCCAGTTCTCCCTTCCCTCTGTTGATGGAAGTCAGTACCCACTTCAGTACAAGAACCTTAACGATGTTATACAACAATTAATAAATGGCATCTACTCCATGGCTGCCCACTCCAGCCACTCCTGCGCCTCTTCCATTCCTTCTACCATGCAGGACTTCTATGCCTCAGCCCAGCTACCAGCAGGAGAACTTGCCCTGGGTCCCAAACGCTACCTTCGCAAATTTGTCCACCAAGCTATTCATCACCTACTCCAACTAGTTAAGTTACACCATCATAAAGTCTCCCAACAGCTGGGGCTCACCCAGGCCTTACACTCCCACATCATTGATTTCTATAACGCAGCCTCCTCCTTTGTCCATGACAACTGCAAGTCCATTATTGTTAACTGACAATTGATCAATGAGGCATGAGATCAAATTGTCAGTTATCAATAAATGGCCTCATGGTTGTCATGGACAAAGGAGGAGGCTGCATTGTAGAAATTGACGATGTGGGAGTGTAAGGTCTGGGTGAGCCCCAGCTTTCAGGAGACTTTGTGATGGTGCAATACAGCTTGTTGGAGTAGGTGAAAATAGCTGGGTGGACAAAGTTGCAAAGGTAGCTTTTGGGACCCAGGGCAAGTTCTCCTGCTGGCAGATGGGCTGAGGAATAGGGGTCCTGCATGGTAGAGGAAATGGAAGAGGTGCAGGAGCAGCTGGAGCGGACACCCACAGAGTAGATGCCATATATATCAATTGTTAAACATTGTTAAGATTCTCATAATGAAGTGGGTACTGACTTCCATCAACAGAGGGCAGGGAGAACTGGAAAGTGGCCCAGAGTTCTAACCTCTCATGCTGTGATGGTGGTACTTCTTACCGCAAGGTACTAGTCCATAAAGCAATGCTTCTTGACTGTTCAGAAGATTGATCTTCAGGACTGCTAGTATAATCCATTGTTTGTAATATACGTTTTCATTTAGGAAAGCTTGGAGCCCCCTGTAGTGAGCACCACTTTTTGTCAGTGTTACAGTTCTTTAGACTGTTGCCAAGGTCTGAAAGTGGGCTCAAAGCTGAAAATTTGCAAAAAATGGTCACACTAGGATTTGAACCTCATAGCTTAATAAAATTTAAGTTCAGAGCCAAATTCTAAGCTGATTAAGCCAGAGGAGGTCAAAAAAATGAAAGAATGGACTGAATACCAAATACTTTATTAGATTAAAATGTGTTAATATTTATAGGTGTAGGGACACGGTGCCTCAAGGATCTTTGTGGCCCCATCAATTCAAGATCTTTCATGGCCTTCCAAACTTTCCGCATGTGTGGCACCTTATCATACTTCATCACCCCCATGACCATAGCGGTCAAAACCCCACCTCATGTGATTCATAATTTGGGGATGAGACTCCTGAAGTCATATCCATTAATCCTTGAATGTATGTGGATTCCTGACTGAGTTTAGGATTGGTGCCGTTAAGATAAGGCTCCATTCAAATAGCTCAAGAGTTATTTCGTTGCGGCTCAATTTAAAAGTAGGGACTTCAATTCATTTTGCATCTCAAACCCCAACAATTATCAAGACAAAACTGGGAATTAATCTGTTAATTAACAATAAAAAACAGAACTGGTCCCCTATCACAATTCAGCTTAATAATTGTTTTCCCCCTTTCACCATATAACCCAGTAACCTGCTAATAGTAGGGTGTTTGGTTATTCTCTTTTATTATTTCTCATTAAGTTTTATTGAAATTTATTATTAGGAAAATTGTTCTATTAGTCATTTTTATACAAAGAATGGCATATGGACAATTATTCACTGGGTTGAGGCCTGCCCAACACCCCTTCCCATGCAGCTCACAGAGTTCCCTGATACATGCAGTGTTTTGTGGACCTTTGCTGCCCCTGTGGGTCTTGGCGTATCCATGCCAAAATCCAGATCATCCTATTGTACTCTGGGCTACTAACAGCCATGCCACCTAACCTGAGATCTTTCAACATGACTCCTCCAGTTTTTTAGTTAAATCTCCTCATCCCAGAATGTCAGCTCAACCCATGATTGTGGATATTCCAGCACAAAAACCATTGTGATAAATTTAATATGTGAAAAAAGTTCTCAGAAAAATCCAACCAGTTGTCCTTACTTTTAGAAGGGTTTTCTGCTGAAAAACAAATCATTGAAGAAACTATAAACTCTAATGTTACCCCCAAATTCTTAAAGAAAATTAAGATTGATGATTTATTGAATGCTAATCCCCAAAAGTGTCCAAACCCCATGTAATCCCTTTAGAGGATATGATGAGAATCCATGTGTCCAATCAATTGCCCAAAAATTGCCTTTTCCCAACTGTATCATCAAACATCAAAATGAACTAAAAAGAAAATGAAACTTTACAACCCCAAACTTACACCATCCAAAACAAGTCCTGACTGCCCCTAAGAAATGAACCCAACCCAGACAGCTAGTCATAAAAATGTTCGCCCCCGGTACCTCTTAATTTGTCTCCAAAATTAGCCAAAACCTAACTAGTTATTCCTTACCAACCTGAGAGAATTTCTGCTACCAAGATTTTGAATAACATTGTCATTCCATTATCTCTTTGAATCTATGCAAGTCAAGAACTGCCTTAATTTAAGATCTACATCAAACTTTTGGCCTTATGTGACTCTGAAATGTTAATCAGAAACCCAAAACCTTATTACTAACCAGAAAGCACCGTGAACTCAAGGATCTCTTTTTGGATATGCCTTCCCAATCTTATTGGATCCAGGATCTTATGCCAACATTGTCACTAAGAAATTTCTGCTTGATTTAGTTATGAAGATATTCTCAAAAATGACCTTGTTTTCCTTATGGACGGCGGCTCCCAACAGCCCTGATATAGCCAGGCGTTCAGTTTACCTGTTAAGAAAGCCAGCAAAATGCAGTCCATTGATGCTATTGTTTCTTATCACAATTGCTTTATGATGGTACTATTGCATCAAGCCTTCAAGGAATTTGGAATACTTGCCAACTTCATTAATGACCAGTGTCACATATAAACTGATCAATAAATGAAAACGTTGCCCATCTGATACACCCATGCCCCATTGGCCCAGGACCAACCACCTGCTCAACTTACCTCTTACCTATGCACCAAAATTTTCCAAAAAACCTGAGATTCCAAGCATCTCCATGATCCTGAGAGAAATGAGTTACCCTGATTAACCTAGAAACACAAATACAATATTAAACAAGGTGAAGAAGCTTCCCTTTACTGAACTGGGGCAACACCACCTTAACTTCAGTGATAACAAACCAATTACCTGACGTCACTATTAAAAACCTCCATATTGTGAACTCTTAGTTGAGGCTGATATAAAAAGAGACCAAAACAGGCTATGTCAGCCCTCTCAACTGCTCTGGATTTCTCCATTAGTCATGGTGCCCAAGTAAAATGCCTAACTATTGCCTCTAAATTCTAACTCCCTCAGTGGCATATGGGGAGCCCAATTAACTTTCACTGTCAATTTCTTCCTGGATACTACCATCTTGGAATAGCTGAAAATTTAAAAGCCATAATTGCTACCTGTCACGCCTGCTAAGATTTTAGGAACTAACCCAGATATACTCCTTACAAATTTTAATTTGGATTTACAACTCAGAACAACTCTATATCCATCCATTACAAAGCTAGACATCCACCAGCCTAATGTGAGCATCCAACCAAGAAAGTCCAAAGGATTAAACTTTCACTGTAGACAACTTAGCCTTACCTTTCCAAAATGCTCAACCTCAAATCCTGGAAAATTAGTACAAAATAAAATAGGTGGAGTGTTATAAAACTGCCAAGTTTGTCAATCCATTGGTGGATGCTCCCTCCCTTGTCTTATCTATGCAGCCCATTTATTTATTTTCATCTGCTTTTCCTTTGAGATTCCAAAGTTCTCTTTCCCTTAGAAAATTATTAATTGATTAGGTATAAAAGCCTGTCCTCAGTTTTAAATAGAGCATCAAAAATGCTCTGCGCAGGGGAGGATACCCCAGTGGTAGAATATGGACCCTCTACCACTGCCTCCCCAAAATCAAGTCTGGTATATTAACTTTGGGTAGGGATGATTATGACTGTGTTGGCGTTGCGCACTAATACCCTAAACTGAGATAGCAAATAGCAAGGCGGTCCACAGATTTCTGGTCTATCATACACCACGCATGGAGGTTTTCCAGGTTTTATCCTCCTTTCCCAATTAATTTGTATCCCCTTCATCCTTCATTGGTATGGTATTGTCCCCAGGTTGGCCCACCTCAAATAAAATAAAAAAAATACTCTGCGCCTTTTTTCTATTGTTACCTCTCAGGATTTATTCCCACCCTGTCTCTTCTGATACTTTGGGCTAAATGTCCCATTATGACACCTGCCAATGACAACCAGCATGAACAATAATCCTGAAATGAAAGGTTTCATTAAAACCTCAGGGAGTGATGAACCTGGGATTCCTGAGCCTTCAGACAATAGGTTCAGTTTAATGGTTTATTTAATGAATTCAAAATTTTAGTTTATTATGGCTGAGTGGTTAATAGTTGATAATTTTTAGTTAATTTGATAGTTAAATGGGGTTGGCTAAATGGTTGTGGTTTTTTCAATTGCTTTATTAAACCCAATGGTTTCAGGTAAGTGATCAATGGTTTATTTAATTCAATTGTTCATTTAGTTTTGTTGAGAGGTAAGTAGTTTCTGATTGATTTGATAAATTTAAATTTTAAAATTTAATGATTGCCATCTACCAAAAATGAAATATTGTTAATTAGGATCATCTGGTCAATTTTGGACCCACAAGCAACGTTATGTAAAATGGGCTATTAATGAATATAAGGCTAAAAGTATTTAAATAAAAATTTATGATATAACTATATATGGGATAAACTATATGATGAATAAATGAGCCAAAAATAACTAAATTTGGCATAGATACACTTTTTAATTATTTGGGAATGGCATTGGACTATTTTTTAATAATATACTGATTTTAAAAAGTTATACAAGATTTAAAAAGATATAATATTATATTGGTAATCATATATTGTTTTAGCTGAGCGTTTTGGTATTAGTCATATAATTTGGTAGGTTCATAGGGTTTGATAATTGGTTGGTGGTTTTTGGTTGTTTTAAAAAAGTTTAACATTTGTTTTTGGCTAAATGGTTGATGTTTTAGATACTTTGACAGGTTTAATTGATTTTTATTAAGTGGTTGGTGGTTGGATAATTTGATAGATATTGTAATGGAGTTTAGCTATCTTCAGATTTTCACAACAAGGGGCACGTATGGTGCATGATAAATTGTTGTTTTCATGTCAGCTATCTGCTGACAGGATTCAGGATTTGGATATAATTATTAAAACATTATGCTGATAAAATAAAACGTTATAAATATAACGGAAGTCAACTGTAAAACAGGAGAACTTAACTTTATTATAGATCTGAGGGGTTTTTTATTGGGTGATATGTAATAATTAATTGAGATTATGGTGGCTTTCAGGGGGCCAGCGTATCAAGACAAAATGTACTAATTTCGAGGTGCATATGTTTGGCTTTTGAGGTATCTGCAAGTACCTCCTATTCTCATGACACTCCCCCTATCCATTTTGATGTCAATAAAGTAATTAGTGATTTCTGTTAATAGTAGGTTGGTAGGGTCAAGAGTCTTGGTGGGATCAGGCCCAAAATTAATCAAGCAGTTTAGCTTTCAAGGTGGGGTGTTGCCAAAAGTCCTAAGCACAATGCTTGGTTTTTTGATTTAAAATCTGTCAGATTTGATTGGCCTGCTGACTAATATATTTGGCATGCTTCAACAATCCTTGAGTTAAAGCGGGTTGGCCACCAGTTGGGGCACTATTAACATCAGAAACAGGTGATTTAGGTTTCAAAATAGACTATGGCCATGACTTTTGTATAAATTTGCGATGTTCTGAATAAGAGCAGCAGACTTATCAGTTTGTTATTCCCTGATTTGGAGCGGGTGACTTAAATTTAAAATGGATTTAGTCACTATAAATAAGTTATAAACGTTGGAGAATAAACTTGTATTGCCACAAATTAGATTTTCCATGAAAAACTTTATTTCAGGTGATGGCCTCCCCTAGGTCAAGTTTTGAGGACCCACCACTAATCCAGCTAATGTAATTGGATTAATATTGCAATAGATTTGCTGGTTAGATTGAGGAATTACCTCATCATCAAAATTAGTTGTCAGGAAAATTGGGCGTTAAATCATTTAATTAGAGAGTTAATCAGGTAAATTAAATTTTATATAAAGATTTCTAATTAAACTATCAAATTTTTGGGTTGAATTAGACCAGGAATTGTTTGGAGTATTAGTTTAAATAAATTAGATGGTTTTGCTCTTAAATCAATTTGTAGACAGTAATCAACGCACTGAAGGTTTATATTCAGTTTTATGAGAATCCAACATATCTCCAGGTGGATTTTCTTCATGGATTAGGTTCAGAAAAGTAACTACAAATTCAGCCGGATTTAGTGAATTATCATCAAATGGCATAGATTGGGCAGAAGTGGAATTGTTATCACTCCTAATGGTTAGATCAGATGATTTGGATTTTTAACCAATTGAGTGGCCAAATTCATGGGTTGCCTTTATTGTAGGGCCTAAATTAGGAGTTTTGATTCTCTAGCATCAATTAGATTACCTAAATTAATAGTATAAAATAAATAATTGTCATGAAAATCGTCAGAAGAAGTTTAGACAAGCCTGCCAGCTATTATGCGTGAGCACCCAAAAAGCAAGCCAGAATGCCAGAGGCATTGCCGCACATATGACGTTGTATGGAGCTGCGAATTGGAAAATGATACATTGTTAGTGTAGGGCAATCGTGAATAGCAACCCAAAAATGAACCAAATGGAGACAAACTCAGACACTGGAGTTCTCGCTGCAGGGGATTGTACCACTGGGATAGTTTCTACAGGGTTACCATTATGTGGGTTCAATACAACTGAGGAGACAAGGGGGCGGATCATTGCTTGGAAATGGTGGATGTAAGGCCACAAGATCCCAGTATATTGATGGCGGATAATTGAAATAAGGGGGTTAAATTGCCAGAAGTTTCTGGCTTTCTGAATCCAGTTGACAATGTTGGAAGTCAAAGTAATCATCAACACTGGTAAAGCCCATCAAGTGTAGGGACTGACAGGCCACCAGGGAAAAGCCATTGGGACTATGGCCAGATGGATATCAATAAAGCAAAAAATGATAGTTTTTGTGGCAAAAATATATTGAGAGGAAAATGAAGAAAATTGACTATCCATTTTCTCAGTGTGATGCAACTGATTAAATAGTGGTTGATTGATGTGGGAACAAGAAGATATTGGGTCCCTCAAGTTTGACCTAACCAGCAAATTTTTGGGGAGGAAGTAGATAATTTCAATGGGAACTGACATCAAAGATTCAGTGGCAGCCCAAAACGCTGTCAGTTCAGCCTTGAATGCCTGAACTGAGGCTCAACTGCGTTTCCATTGGTTGGCATGATGGTGTCTGGCCTGATGAGCAATGGGAATTCCCCAGGGCCACCCCATGTAGGGGCAGTCCCAATTGGTTGAAAATGAGTTTGGGATGCTCAATCTGCCCATGCCTGGTCGCTGGGCCATTCATTAGGTCAAGCGAGTTAGTCAGCCACAACTACTGATTTTCCAGATAGAGGTTTTGAACTGATGTTGATGGTTTTTGATGATACTATCTGCACATTGGGGATCATCCCTGACGATTTTGAGAGGGGGTTAGCTTTGGCAATCACACTGCTGGCTGAATCAAAACTGTTGGCAATTCTGGCTAATAAATTTTATTTCTGTCCCTTTTTTACTATGTGGGTTCCAAACATTGGGCTTGATTGCCATCAGTTTTTGGACCAATCAAATACGATTTGGTGATCTTGGTGCAGATTTCCTTAATCTGATGGATAATTTTGGCTGAGGTGAGTGTGGGTATTGGGGGAGGAATCTGAAGAGGGAGAGCTGTTACCCAGTGCTCGTCTACCATGTGAGCGAGATCACCCTGGGTGACAAGGGGTACAACCACCCTCTTTGGACCCTTTTTATTTGGAAACGGAAGATCGCCTGATTTACGCACAGGGGACGTTCCCCTGGACTTACATTACCCTTTCTTTTTCCAAAGGAAGGGCGCCATCACCAGGAAACTGCATGAGGGCCAAATTTTTGTGCGCTTTGGGCAATTTGATTGCCATTACAGTTGTGACTTTTTTGGGGGGTGGGGAGCATCAGGGTGGAACTCATGGAACGCCTCGACCAGATCCATGCAGTTAGCGCAATTGCAGGCTTTAACCCAACAGTTCTTGTAGGCCAGATAACCTTTCCAGGCCACGAGGTACTGAACAGACCTTTGGGATTTGCGGGATGCTAAGATATTTTCCACTTTGACCTCCTCCACACTCGCAACTATAATCATCTCTGGGTCTGTGGGAACAGTCCCCTTAAATGGGGACAACTGAGAAATGTGGAAGATGGGGTGCTGTTTTCAATGGGCTGGTGGTTTTAACCGGAACACAACATTGCCCAAGTCTTCCTCCACCAAGTGGGGGCCCAAACACTTACTTGCAAACTTTTGAGAGGGTACCTGCATTCTAAAATGGCGCATATTGAGCATAACATAGGAGCCCACTCTTATGTCATGACCAGGTAGTCTCTTGCAACCCGCAAACCACTTGTAGTCCTTGATAACTTTAGTGAGGTGCTCCTGCACTAGGGATTGAGTGGACCTAATATGTTCAGCATGATCCGCAGCAGCCTGGACCTTGGGGTGCAAGCAGGGTCTGACCAAAAAGGAGTAATTATATCCGAGTGTCACTTCATAAGGAGAAAACCCTGTGGAAGTGGGAATTCCGTTGTTGTAGGCGAATCAAGTGAGGGGAAGGTCGTTAGCCCAGGTGTCCTGTGCAGCTTCAGCATAGCAACGCAGGTACTGTTCCAAGTCTTAGTTAACATACTCGGGTTGTCCATTGGACTGGGGATGATATGCCATGGAGCAACAGGGAAAATCTTTAAAATAGATAGAAGTTAACTCCAGAACCGCGCTGTGAACTGCGAGTCAGTCACTGATGATCTCCTGCAGGAGACCAAACATCAAAAACACATGGCACACAAAGAGATGAGCGGTTTCTTCTGATGTAATTATGGAAGAACAGGGGATAAAAGGGAAAACTTGGTGAAACAATCAACCACCACCATCACCACTGTGAACCTGTTAGAACTGGGGAGTTTGACAATAAAATCCATGGACACCGATGTCCATGGACCCTCCGCCTGTTGCAAGGGTGTAGGAGGCAATTTCTTCCTGAGAAATCTGACTTATCCCGAGCACAAGTAATGCAATTGGCGATCCAGGCTGGAACTTCCTTAATTAAAACCACCCAATTGTAAGTCCGCTTGATCAAATCAATGCACTTCTTATTGCCTGGATGGCCGATTGTGGGAGGGTCATGATACGTGTGAAATACCTCAGCCCTGAAGAGAGAGGGAACCCAAATTTGCGACCTAAAATAAATGAGGCCCTCCACCAAGGAATACAGGGAGTGTTTTTGATTTTGGAGAGACAAAAGCTTGAATAACTCCACTCCTTTGGTGCAGGTCATTTGGGCTGCTAAGACCTGTGCTCTAGAGGGGCGTCGGGAGTAAGGGCAACTGAAGAAACAACGGGGGGGACAATCAACAATATTTGAGTAGCAGGGATCATGGTAACAAGGTCCACTTCATCTGGGTCTAAGGGACAGTGTGCCAGGTTGCAGCTAAGAAAATTGGGAAGTAAATTAAGTGCGCCTCTTACATATTTATACTTGAAATTGAAACTGCACAAGTCCCAATAGGTGCGAGCTTGCCAATGCACCAATTTCTGGGGTTTGCAGAAGTAAAAAAGAGCTTTGTGATCCAAATGCACATTTAACTCATGCTGGGCACCCTGTAACAGATACCTCCAATGAGTTAACGTCCATGCTACGGCTTCCAACTCCTTATTGTAGATGGCCCAGGATTGCTCCATAGAGGAAAATCTTGAGAAAAGTAGGCGACTGGATGTTCCAAGCCATTGTGCTCCTGGAGCAGAACCGCCCCCACTGCTACTGATGAGGCATTGCATGAAACGATATACAGCTTGGCAGGATCCACATGTTTTAAGAGGGGGGAGATAAAACACCTCTTTGATTGACTTGAACGCCTGTTGGCACTTGGGTGTCCAACGAAAAGGCACATTCTTGCCCATGAGGGGTGGAGCAGGGCAGATAACTGGGAAAGGGTCGGGGAAAATTTCTTTAGGAAAATAATGGTGCCCAAGAAACTTCATAATTGTTTCTGGGTTGTCAGAGTTCGCCATTCATGAATAGCATCCAACTTATTGGGAGGAATCGCGTAGCCATCCTTAAGTGCTAGATTCCCGAGAAAGGTAATTTCCTCCTTATAGAACTTGCATTTGGAAGTCTTGACAATAAGCCCGCTTTGTGAAAAGCAGCCACAACCACTCCCAAGTCTTGGGCGTTGTGTTCAGGAGTTGGGGAGTGAACCAATATGTTGTCAATATATGCGACTGCACAAGTGAACTGGCTATTGCCCTGTACACTGTCAATCATTCGTTGAAACATAGCGGGCGCATTCTTCAACCCAAAGGGCATTACGCGGAAATGAAAAAAATCTCGCTTCATTCAGATCGCAGTTAGCCATTCTTGCTCTTCCATCTTCCAAATCTGGTTGAAGGCATTGACAAGATCCAACTTAGAAAACACACAAGATTTAGCGATTGCTTGACTGATAGTCTGCTCCAGGGGCAGAGGGTAGAGATTGTGAACCATAACTTTGTTTAAGTGTCCATAATCCATGCAGGGATGGAGGAAACATCAGCTTTTTTGGTGAAGACAATGGGAGACGTGACTGGCGATGTCTCTAAACAACCACTCCTTTTTAAGCATATCATCTAACTAAGTGTTAAGCGCAACCTCCTCCTCCGCTGTGTGTGGATACAACGGACAGTTGATATTCACCAAATGCACTGTCGTCCTAAGTACCAGGTCAAATTTAGTGTGAGGAGGCAGACGATCCACCTTTTCAGAATTAAAGATACTTTAATAGCGCATTAATTCTTTGGGAAAATTGGATGGAAGACCCGCAGGGGAAATGAGGTAAGTAATAGAGCTGTGGCCTTGAGTTTTCTTAAGGGTGTCAACTAAAAGAAATTCACCCTCCCTTTGATCATTAATGAATGACAACATGTTTGACTCCAGATGGATTCTAACATGTTGTCAGCACCACCATCCAATCCCTAAGATTACCGGGAACACTAAGTTTGGCATTGCAGAAAACCAATCGCATAAGCTAAACTGATGTACCAAGAAAGATACTGGCTGACGAACTATATATGATGTCTGGAAGGCTGAGGAAGCCACCATCACTGAAGGGCCTACATCCATGTCCAGCTCTAATTGTTGGACTAACTCATTGCTCATAAAATTACCCGCAGCTCCAGTATCCACCAAAGCCTCAAAGGAGATGTGGTGAGATCAGATATTAATCTTTATAGGTAATAAAAAATAAGCAAAGTTTTGTTTATTGGTAGATTTGGTCATTTCTGTTGCAACTGAAGAAATGGCAGTCAAATTGGGGGGAAGGTTGGGGGCCTTTTCTGGAGTAAAGTTGGGAAGAGCAAGGGCTTGGGAACCGGCTTCCTCCATATGGGCTTTTACTGATTCATTAATAGGTGAACCAGGATAACCCAACTCTGACGCAGGGGTAGTGACGGGCTCTGAGGCCGGGACTAATACTGGTTCAATGTTAAAAACTGCATCCACGTCCTCGTTGGGTAGTCCTATCATAAAATTTCCCCCTTGATAGTGGGAAGTATGGCGAGGGGAGGCGTTAATAGTGGTCGCAGCATTACATATTTGATCCACCGTTCCTTTTGAGGTGGACCAAACCTCACGATGGGCAGAAACTGAATCCTACCCTGATCTAAAGATTGCCTGAAGCATCTCAATAAAGAGATTCAGTGCAGGAGCCTGTTCGCAGAAGGTAGATATAAAAGATGCCAGTCTGGGGGCTTTGGCCATGGTAGAAAGCAATTGGAATAAATGGTCTGAACGAGACACAAGGGGTTTCAAAGCAGTCAATATGATGACAATCAGCAAGGTGGGGTCCCCCACTTGTGAAGAAGAACGCAGAAGTCCTCATACCCACTGACAGGCATCCCCTTCTACCACGTCCAACAAGGAGACCCCTTGTTGTGCATGAGATAACGCAGCAGCATTGTTAAGGGCAATTGCAGAACGCATTTGCACCGCATCAAGGGCGTTGAGAACCTGGTTCACAATATCTCAGGAAGGAACACATTTTTTTTAAATATTAGGTGGGGGAGAGGTAGTAATCCACATGGCTCTGCCAGCCTGGAGAAGTTTCTCCAAGGTATAGTTTATACTACCCGCAAATTCAGCAAGTGACCAAAAGAACAACAAAAAGCAGACTACTGATTGCACATTCATTTGGTAAAGGGTAACCACTGCGGCGCCCACCCTGAAGAGAAGGGCGGAAATGGCAGGAAACAATGAGTGGTAAACTATGTAATGAAAACGGCAGAAATAGTTTAGACTGGACTGCCAGTCAGGATGCATGAACACCCAAAAAGCAAGCCAGAATGCCAGAGGCATTGCCGCAAATATGACGTTGTATGGAGCTGCGAATTGGGAAATGATACATTGTTGGTGTAGGGCAATCGTGAATAGCAATCCAAAAATGAACCAAATGGAGACAAACCAAGACACTGGGGTTCTCGCAGCATGGGATTGTTCCACTGGGATAGTTTCTACAGGGTTCCGGTAGGTGGGTTCAATACAACTGGGAGACAAGGGGGCGGATCCTTGCTTGGAAATGGTGGATGTAAGGCCACAAAATTCCAATATATTGTTGGCGAATAGTCAAAATAAGGGGGTTGAATTGCCAGAAGTGTCTGGCTCACTGAATACAGTTGACGATGGTGGGAGTCATAGTAATCATCAACACTGGTAAAGCCCATCTGGTGTAGGGACTGACAGGCCACCAGGGAAATGCCATCGGGACTATGGCCAGAATGATATCAATAAAGTAAAAATTGATAATTTTGGCGGCATAAATATATTGAAAAAATGAAGAAAATTGACTAACCATTTTATCAGTGTGATGCAACTGATTAAATAGTGGTTGATTGATGTGGAAACAAGCAGGGATTGGGTCCCTCTAGTTTGACCTAACCAGCGAAATTTTTGGGGAGGGGGCAGATAATTTTCAATAAGAACTGACATCAAATGATTCAGCGACAGGCTGAGTTGCTGTCAGTTTGAACTCAAATGCCTGAACTGAGGCTTGACTGTATTTCCATTGGTTGGTGCAATGGCATCTGGCACAATGAGCAACGGGAATTCCCCAGGGCCACCCCACATAGGGGCAGTCCCAATTGATTGGAAACAGTTTTGGGATGCTCAACCCACCTATGCCTGATCACTGGGCCATTTGTTCAGTCAAGAGAATTACATCAGCCGCAACTCCCAATTTTCAGGATAGAGGTTAGAAAATGACATCGATGGTTTCTGATGATACTATTTACATGTCAGGGATCATCCCTGACGATTTCAAGAGGGGTTAGCTTTGGCGATCGCACTGCTAGCTGAATCAAAACTATCATCATGTCCTTATGATAAATCAATTTTTGTCCCTTTTTGACTATGTGGGTTACATTTGTCAGGCTTGATTGCCATTGGTTTTGGACCAATCAACTTTGATTCAGTGATCTTAGTGCAGATTTCCTTAATCTAGCGGACAAGTATGGCTGAGGTGAGCATGGGTACCAGGGGAGGAATTCAAATAGGGAGATCTGTCACCCAGCGCTCATCTACTCCGTGGGAAAGATCACCCTTGGTGATGAGGGGTATAACCGCCCTCTTTGGACCCTTTTATTTGGAAACAGGAAGATTGCCCAATCCATGCACAGGGGACGTACCCCTGGACTTACAATAATTATTAGATTGGTGGGAATTTAGAGAATTAATAAGGAAATTTGGTTTGACTTTTGGAATATTATGATTCAAAACATCTGGAAGGGTATTCCCAATTTGAAGATTTGGTTGGAAATCAACTTCAGTTTTATTATTGTACTCTTCACTTGAGGTTTCAAGGGTGTCAGGATTTTGGATATGTCATGCAGCCTGAAGTGAAGCGGTGTCCTGAATAGGTTTCTTGTGGGGCAAGTGATTTTGGTCCAGTTCAAAGCTCTTGGCAAAGGTGGGAAGAGGCAACTGATCCCATTTCTGGATTTGAGGGCATAGCTCATCATCCTCTTCCATGGGTACTCTGATAGGTATTTGTTAATTTTCTTTTACTGCATTCAAGGGTCTTTAGTATTTATTATTTCTTTAACAGGTTCTGCAGTATGCAGTTTGATAATTTGTTTTTCATTTATTCTTTTTTCAGTGGTGTAAGCTTCTATCAGGAGAAGGATTTGATTCTGGTCAAGCTCCTGAGGTGGAGCCTCAATGTAACGTACAGGATTTTGTTGGATAGTCTGAGTGTTATGGTGGTATGATTGTTGCTGCACGTAGTTTGCTTGCTGAGGATGACTTGTAGCAGCTTGATTTTGGTAAGGTGATCGGTTTAGGCATGGGCCATCCAGATGGATAACTTTACAATGGAAACATAGTGCAAAGCAATGGAGAGAATGATGGCCAGGCTCATAGAAGTTGTGTCAATGCATGTTGTTTTGTAAGGTCCTTCCTTGTACTTGATAGTGACCTGTTGTACTTGCTCTGAGAGGGCATTCATCTGTGTGGTAAACTCAGAGGAGGGCTGATATGCTGGAGCTTAGTGGTAGCCTCAACCTTAGATTCTTCTTCCTCTAACTCCAGCCTTCTGGTAGTTGGTTTTTTAGGCCAACGGCTGGCTAGATGAGCATATTGGTGGCAGAATTCAATGGCTTGGTTAGCACATGAAGTTTGGGCAACAAGGATAGCATTTAATTATGGTTTTTCTAAGGCATTAATAAGTTATTTCAACAATTGTTGATCCATGTCATCACAGCGTCAGGTGCTGGACTGGTGCCATTGTCCAAATAGATCTTCAAATTTGTCTGAAAAATGACTGATGTTATCATAATCTTTTAGGCACATGCGCTGGAACTTTACTTGTTGTTGTGTGGTGGATACCCAAAATTTGGTATGGGCGTGCTCCTGCAATTCACCCCAGATATCAAATGGGAGGTTGGCACTGTGCCACCTCCTTGCCACACCTGTTAGAAGGCTGGGCACCTCGCATAGTTGTTGTCAGTTACTCAAATCATAGTTATTGCCTTAAGAGTTATAAGCTTCTTACCATTCATAAATTAGACCATCTTAAATCTCTTTAGGGTTTGCCTTATGTAGAGTCTCATTAATATCAGGGTCACAGCCTGGCTTTTAAAGGAATTCACAGACTTATTGGAAGGATCACAAATTTGTCATGGAGGTTGGCTATCTTCAGGCTTTTAAAATAAGGGGCACGTAAGGTGCATAACAAACTGTTGTTTTCAAGGTTAGCCATCTGCTGACAGGATTCATGATATTTGGATTTAATTATTAAAACACTAGGATGATAATATAATGTTATAACTATAATGGAAACTAATTTGTAAAATTTGAGAACGTTTTTTATTATAGATTCAAGGGGGGTTTTATATTAGGTGATATGTAATAGTTAATTAAGGTTCTGGTGGCTTGCAGGGGGCCAGCAAATTGGGATAAATTGAAGCAATTTTTAGGTAAAGAGCTTTTCTTTCCAATTACTATCACTTTTAGTAATATTAATTTAATTCAAACAGTACAATTTGATAATCAATACCAGGTGAGATGAGCATGAGTAGTAAAGTATAGAATTGGGTGAACGTGGTAAAGGGCAGAGGACCTGGACCTGAACCGCCCAAAGGTACCAAGCGCACAGGAACAAAATGAAAATACCAGTAAAAACAAAAAACTTGAGGTGGCGCACCCAGTGGGTTTTATGAATTTTTTAGTAAAATACTGCAATTACATGGAAGCATCCCACTTGCAACCACTGTTGTTGGTGGAACATGTGATATAGATTTTCCTGGGCGTAGAAACAACAACAATGTGGGAAAAGTTTGGCGAGGTCCAACTTATTTTTTCCAAATGTGGTGTACTTAACAACCTATACTATCCGCAAAGGTTGGGTAGACCTTGGGTCTGAAACTTCAAAAGAAGCAAATATAGCAGTGAAATTCAGAGTGGTACTTGATATTCTTGACAGTCAACACTTGGTATTGACCAAATGCACACGTTGGACAGAATCTAAAGTTATTTTCATAATTTTTGATTACCTTATGACTACACTGGCGCACACATTAGTCAAACAACATCTCCAAGAAGGCTTGGAAGCCTACATAGAAATTAAAAAAATAGAAATGCAAAAATTCCAGTTGATGCTGACCCTTATCACTAGAAAGGCAATTGCAATTATTTCCTCAAACCAGAAGGTAGTGGAGGATATCACAAAATATCTCAACGTTGCATCCTTTACTATTGATGGGGAAAATACCAATTATTCCACACAACAGTATAGAGCGCACCCCACATATGCAACCACTGCCAGGCCTTTGGGCACATATTCATGCTTGCCCCATAAAAGAAGGCCTGAAAGAAATGGAATTTTGTGAAGAAATGGGCGAAGATGACTCAGAGTACGCCAAAATCACAGATACCACACAAGCCTTCAACTGGGGAGAACACAGGCAATATAAAACAATTGACCCAATTTCCCTGAAAGAATGAAAAATGGGTAAACAAGCTTTCAAGTTGGCTGTGTCCAAGGCAAAGGCCTCAGCAGAATCATCCATCTCGCTGGGACAGATCCAGAAAGACATGGATGAACTTGAAATAATGAACCAATCAAATCCCAAAGAAAACCAAACAACAAATACAAACAGAATGGATTCAAAGGAACCCAATTTGGAAGAAAATGTGGCAAAACAGGAATCCCCCCCCCCCCAAATATTGCAGAGCACAAATTAATCATGAACAAAAATCAACAATGGAATGCGCAAAATAAAAATGTGGCCAATAAGAGCACATAAGTGCACCACAATGATAAATTGAAAACCAACAAAGGCAAGAGAGGAGAAAAAGCAGAGTAAAAAAGGAGTAGTATACACCCAAACTCCTACTCATAGTTATGCTCTCTACAGCAAAGATGCAATGGAGAGAAATGAGGGCGAGGGAGTAAGCTGGGGGGCCTTGCTAACCGCTCCTGAGGCGCATTGAGCATCTCAGTAGAGATAGGGACACTGAACTTAGTGGGACTCAAGGCCTTAATGTCCCAGGCCAAGAAGTAGAGTCTCCTGCAAAACCCACCTGTGGATATCCTGGTGGTGCAGGAAACCCACTGTCCACAGGAAAAGGAGGAGGCATGAGAAAACATGCTCCTCTCAACAATATTGTTTTGGTTGCAACACTGTGGGGTGATAGTACATGTGAACCAAAACTTTAAATTCATTAATAAAAATCTGTTTCTGGACAGCTGCATACTAGCCATTACCTTCTCATGGCACAAAGAAGTGCACACAATAGCCAGTGTATATGCACCAAACTGTGCAATGGACCAACAAGAGCTTTTAACAGCTCTAACACAACTCCATCTTCCAGAAAACACTTTTGTCATGAAAGACATGAACTTCTGGATTAACCCAAATACTGGCCAATGGTCACAAACAATCGAGACACCACAAGGGCAAGTGAAACTTCGTTTGCTAAAGGCCACCATGGGACTATATAATCCAATACCTAAATGGACACACCTCCCACAGAACATGACATGCCTACATGTGCACAACGGTATACTTATCTCTATGTCACATGTGACCTAATACTTGCACCATTAATTTTCTGACACCAAATTTATAAATTTAAGACTACAAAAATTGAATTCTCCAACCATCAGCTAGTTTTGGTATCCTTCACACCAGCGGAAACAACTACCCAAGCACCCAGATGGTGCAAAGTACGCCCAAAATTTAGCTGACTTGAAATTTCAATCTTGGGTGGAAGAAATCTTTTCTAAATGGGATTTTCAAACACCTTTCTGTTTGGACCCATTAACCACCTGGGAAAATTTTAAAAAATTAGCAACACAACTTATTAAACACACAGCATCTAGAAGATACAGGGCAGCTTCAGCCATCATCAAACACAACTTGGCAGAAATCAATCACCTGTCAATAATGTCCCATGCACAGGAGATAGCCCTGGATGGGGATGCAAATGGGCAGAGGTTTCTTCTTGGCTAAACACCCTGATATGTGAATACCAACACCGAGTTGGGGTTCAGTATAAAGCAAAAAACCTAAAAGATGGAGAAACTTGCTCAAGCTATTTTTTCATCGATTTCACACCCAAAAAATTACAATAGCCTGCAAAAAGGTCCAAAGACTGGACAAATCCATAGCGGAAACACTTAAAGTAGTTGTGACCAAATTACACAGGTTTTATACAAATTTATACAAACCTGAACTGGTTGAACCAGCAAAAAGCAAAATATTCTCACAAATGCATATTGACACCGCAGCTCAAAACAACAGTTTAATTAACCTAATATTGCGTGAGGAATTATGGGAAGTAGTACATGGTGCACTAAGAGGGAAATGCCCTGGACCTGATGGGCTCCCCTATGAATTTTATATAAAATATTTTACTAACATATCTAATATTCTTTTATCTTCCATAAACAAGTGCATTATGGAAACATGCCTTCTACCTGGAGGCAAAGAAGAATACATTGTAACTTTTTTCAAAAAAGGAGATAGACTAAACCTATCCAATTGGTCTCAAACTTCTAACCAATACTGACACAGAAATATTCACAAAAATTATGGCCAAACAACTAGGGGAAATTGCAACTGATGTGATATCCCCATCACAATATGGATTTGTCCCAAGAAGATCCATATGGGACAATACTCACACAGTTGCAAATTTCTGACAATCCAAAGCCTCAGGAGCGCTTGTCTTTTTAGATCAACAGAAAGCATATGACAGGGTGAACTGGACCTATCTCAGGGCCTGCCTTCAAAAATTCAAACTCCCAAATAAGTTTATAAACTGGGAGATGTTGTTCACAGAGTCAGCCACCATGGATGTGCGCAAAGCAGGGTTTTTAACTAACCCAGTTTTTTCACAGAGAGGACTTAAACAAGAGGACCCTCTAATCCCTCTACTATACAATTTTAGCTTGGATCCTCTAATCCGGAATACAAATGCCCTTCTCAATGGAATCAATGTCTATGGCCAACCACCAGTCAAAATGATGGCTTTCGCTGATGACTGCATGGTGGGTATGTCCAACAACCAGGATGCTCACAGAATTGTGAAGATAATACAAGAATATTTATCCATAAGCAACGCATCACTTAACATTGAAAAAACGAAAATCATACTCCTAGGGAAATATCAGACCCATTGGACGCCATCTACCCTGGGTCAACAGAATAATACATCAAGACTCATCACCAGACATAGGAGGTGAAGATCAGCAATTTTTCCACTGGACCTTTCCTTCACCGCCAAGCCAGCAGCTGGACTTGTCCATCACTTGGGGATATGGTTGGAAGCAGGAGGGTATGCCAACTTCATGATGGAAAATCAACTTCTAGATAAAATAACAAAACACATTGTCTTCTTACATGGGTATCAAACAGGTCCAACAGGAAGGGTCACAATAACCAACTCCATGATACTATCAATCATATAGTTTATGGCTCATGCAATTGTTTCTCACTGTCCTTTTTTATACAATTTATGCCTTAATACAGGGATGGCTTTGGTCTAACCATAACTCCCCTGTACGCCTTGAAACCCTATTTGGCCCTAGGAGGAATGGAGGTATGGGGCTAACTAATTATGTAGAGCAAGCGACCCATAGACTAGGATCCTGTATAGTTCAGGTGACTAGTCTGGACCTTCCAGATATACATTGGGCTAGAACAGCAAGATCTAATTTTACACGAGAACTCCAATTAAGAAACCCAGATCATCCAAACATATTAATCAAGTATCTGTCATCTCATTCTACAGCTGCAGTACCACATGGCACTTCTTTACACTTCAAATTAATACTTCTAGCCATGAGAAGAGCAGATTGGGAGATTCACACATGTGGCCATATCAGTCACAGAGGACATCCAAGGCTAACTCACAGACAGGAAGTTAATGGTCAAATAGTCACAGATAACATAATATGCAAAAATCCAAGTACCATAGCCAGGATTGATTATCTGGATCATATGGATATACCATACAACCTGGAGACCCAAATAAGAGTTTGGAGATACATATATTACTCACTACTTCAACCCAGGATACAAGCACATATTTGGAGATGCATGAGGATAGTAGATCTCACAGAAGAACAATCAAATGCTGCCCACTCCTCATGTACAATATGTGGCCAATATGGAAGCTTAGTACACCATTTAGAACAATGTACAATATTAAAAGCTATCTAAAAAGAGGTCATGCTCCTATTCTGCCAAGTCAATGGACAATCATTTAGTTTGGCTAGGAACATGTTTGCTCTCAACATGGATTCACCTATTCATCCATCCCTATGGGCATTAATAATAGTAATAGTACTATGGACAATCCATACTATAGTAGTGGAGTTGTTTACAGGAGCAACGCCTACCCTCCAAGAAGCCATTAATTATTTTCACTACCATATATTGAAATATTTCTAAGCATGGTTGTTGGAAACTTGGCCCCATGCAACAGAAGGATAATCAATACATGGTTCCCCATATGGTTCCTAAAGATTGATTTTTTCCTTCACTCATGCTGTATCCAAGGATAAGTCAGCATAAACCCCCTACCATCCTAAACTTGGTGTTCCTGGAGACAACAAGAGGGACTTCAAACCCTCTGGGGTATCTTTAATTATTCACAGTTAATTATTATTTTTATCCTCACTACATCAGAAGTGTACATCCCCTGGTCAACCTTCCCCAAATTTTGAGGTACAGATGTTTGGCTTTTGAGGTATCTGCAATTACCTCCTATTCTTATGACAATACAATAATTTTCTGAACTTATTGATGGCCAGCTACCAACATAAAAACAAAAATAATTGACTATAATCATCTGGTAAATTATAAACTTAAGCAAAGCAAGGTAGTTTGGCTAATGAGATATAAAGATATTATATATGCTTTAATGGGATTTGCTTCATTGTTTAGGCTAAATGGTTTTTTATCATTCAGTTAATTCAATAGGTTTAATGGTCTTGGCTAAGTGGTTTGGTAGATATTATTAAATCGACAGATTTAATTATACTTGCTTACTAAGCTTATCAATACCCCTGTCCCAGCTACAATTTCGAAGCTAAAAATAATTGATTAAAATTGTCTTGTTTTCAACAAACCGATACATCTCGCCCTTTAAGTCTCATGCTGTAATAGGATATTTTATGGATTCAATAAATTATGAACCCGAATAACGATGGGTAAATCAGCTAGTTTCTTATAAATATTTAAGTCCGCTTTTGTCAGATTTGGAATGCATTTGATTGGCTTACGTAGATTACGAGAATCCGGTGTTTATCTCCTTAACAAGAGTATTGGACGAAGTAAAGGCGAATGCTGCTATTAATTCCGCACCTCAGTAATGTTTAACACGAAAATGAAGTTAATGTAGATTTAATATTGCTGTAATGCACCGAAAACGGTGTTATTAAAAAGGTATCTCATTTTGGTCATAAATTAACCAACCAACTTTTCCTTATGCGACTAGAATAAAATGCACTGAACTTATTTTATGGGATAAATGGATATCGCATATAAACCATTCTTCAGACATAAAATTTAATTAAGTTCAGCTTCTATGATGTCATTATCTACTTTTATACAGGCTGGATCTATAAAATTACACAATCATACGCATCTCTGTTACAAAATTTTAGCTAATCTAGTTAATGTTTTTAATTTTAACTCTATGCATGCAAAACAGATGTAGTATTAATGAATAATACGGCATTAATACTCTGTGAACTTAAGCTTTTTTAAGCTCTTGTGTGTACTTGTTCAGTTTTGTCAAATTGAGTTAAAATAATCTTCATAAAAGCTTAATTTACTATTGAACTTGATGGAGATAAACAACAGCTTAAATTGGGCTTAACTGTTGATAGAACTGATAATGATGTGAAATAAACATACCATTTACCCTCAATTGATAAATGATAGATTTAAAGTTGATACAAAAAACCCAATATAGAACTTTTGCTCACGTAATATTATTTGCGCCTTAATTAAGTAGTCAACAATGAAACTTTTAGTTAAGAGCGATGTTAAGCTACCTTTTCTATGCCCAAATTGACTTTACTAAAAATTTGGTTAAATGTAAATTAATGTAAAGGCGCATTTTGTTGATATTGTAATCAGTACTTTAGTCCTATCGATTTTGATGTTGAAAACTGTAACCTCACTTTACTTTATCGCTTCAGTAATCAGATGGATCTAAATTGTAATCAACGACTTGAATAAACATAATTTGTAATCAACGCTGCCCCAATACTGCAATAAGGATATTCCCTCTTGGCTTCCTACCAATTTGATCATACTGAGAATTTAGACTCTTGCCTCTCATAAATTAGGTTAAACTTACCGTTATAACCGTCAAACTCAAGTCCGCTCTCCTGAGCTTAATTGACTGCCGATAAAGGTAATCAGTTAAAGCTTACCTAAACTTTTTGTTACAGTTTAATTTACTAGTACTTAGCTACTCCACTTTATCGAAGGCCCAGCTCTCAAACATTCAAACTTGTATAAAAAAGGTTTAAACCCGATTCTAAAGTTACTTGACTTCTTTGTTATTCATTGTCGGAATCCAGCAAAGGTTATGCTCGCTGGTGCTGTGCCGCTGGATCCCACAATGAACTATTTAGAATAAATAATAAACTCTTAAGAAAACTAAGTTTTTACTTCTTGTTAAAGTTTTTTATGTTTTTTTATTGTTTATGCTGGGCCAGAAAAAGGTCCTTTTCTCAATACTAGTATTTCCTATTTAAACTAGTTCAAATTTTAAGACCATGGGTATTTGAGGCTAAAGTTTTAAAGCTGAGAAAAATTTGGGAATATAGGCTTTTGGGCCCATCAGATCAAAGATAAAATTTTTTTGGCAAAACTGACCCATGTGGTAACAATTTTATAAATTGTATCCAATCAAAAGTAAAACTTCTCACCTCGGAGGTAGCAGATTCAGGGGAATAATTTTAATTTACCCTATCATCGTCGAGTAAAATATTCACCTCAGAGGTGGTCAGATTTGTGTGGCAATGAACACCTCAAATTTGGCCAAGAAGCGAGAATTCCTATTATTTGTTT